>JAZHYW010053147.1:0-74319 GCA_037355805.1 Ixodes ricinus | reverse complement strand
TGCGATAGATTGCATGTGTGAACGCTATTGACACGCAAGAGGGTTGCTTTAGATTTTAATGAATGTGGTAGGAGTAAATGTGATGCAACATATTTCATAGTCTTTTAAAGATATGATATGAGCTAGGCCTTTTACATTTCTAGGTTCGCACTACCCTAAATTAAACAAACCATCCTGTAAATTTTTTTGTTTTTGTTTTCTTAAATGTGAAGTAGCAAAAATTACCTAGTTTCTTGGAAAGAAAGCTTGATTTGTATGCAAACCCATTTTTTCTAAAAAAGACATCCATTCTCTCCTACGAGCAGCTAAAGCTTTAGGAAGTTACATAGCTTCTCAAGTGTACAGTTTCTTGCCAAGCAAAAAAACACGAGCTAAGACGAATCTGGTCAGTTGCAACGAACGAAAGCCCGACACATCTTGTTACGAGCGCATTCTAGGTTCCTGCCGTCACCCTAGGCTTGGGGTTTCTGTTTGTTGGAACCGTAGCAACTGAGAGGCCTAGAACCGCTGGGAGGCCTTTAACTTGTCTCGCCTCCAGTCCGAGCTTTTTGCCTTCGATAGCACTTTGGTTTCTTGGGAACTTCAAGTTTGCGGGCACAATTAGCACCATAGAAGGCAGCAGACGTGTGCTGGAGGCCAGGCATTTGTGAGAAACAGCCTGTTCTTATTCTGTCGGCGGCTGTAACCGTGGCCAGTCTCCAGTGCCCTTACAGTTGGGATCACGTCGTCGATCGTTCTTGATACGGTCTGCCCTACATCGCCACTCGACTAGGGACCCGCAGCAGTGTGTCAGTGGGGAAGCTCCGACGCATGTAGCAATATACACCTTTTCGCTTAGCCTCGCACCCAGCCACGTTGTCTCCATATCCGGTATGCGTTCCGAAAAAAAGCAAGAGATTACAGCCCTGAACAACTAAAAAGTTATAGAAGGGTCATAACAAGAACGACTGACGGTTGCAGCTAAAATGAGTTAACACTGTGCTCTACTGTCGAGGCGAGGAAGAAAAGCGATGTTTGCACGCATACCGGAAGTTCCAGAATTCAAAGATGGCGGCGCCCACGTAGAAAAGGTGTATAAGCTTTCCCTCCCCCAGAAATAAAAAACATTTTAGCACGACATTTTTGTTGAGAGGCTCATGGAGCGATTCCAACACATCCTTTCATTTCGGTGTCGATCCTGAGATAGAGAGATGCTGGAATCGCTCCGAAGTCGAAATTCGCCACTCAACATATAGTCTGCGAAAAGGGAAAGCTTACTTCGTGTGACGTATACATGTCCTATCCAGGCACAAAAAGATGTTTTAGGAGCTCCGTTTCTTTTTTAAAGAAGCACTTAACTAGAAAAAGATTATTTTTAGGCACCTATATAAAACGTGTATGTCGTAAAAAAATGCTTTCCCCGGATAGAAAATATTTTCCAAAGTATGTCAGTTGCTGTGCCTGTTTTGAGTATCGAGACACATTTTCATTTGGTGCTTCTTTTTAGGGACGCATGCTCAAGTAGGAGCGCATTTCAAAATCGCTCCCGCCTCAAAATCGAGCTTGCGGACATAAATAATGCAGTAGAGGGGAAGTTTGTTTCGTGACAGACGTCCGCGGATTCAGGCACTTGAAAGGAAAATTTCTTGGGTGTTTGGTGTCTCTAGGAGTGCTAAAAATGTTTCTAAAAAATATTGTGCCACAAAGTTGTTGAGAAAAGTTTATTTTATGACGCTTAGCGTGTTCCAGCTCCTACAAAGTCTGTTATTTTTTTTGGCAAGTTCTGCATTTTAAGCTGCGACTCTGCACCGTTCCACCGGTGCCAAAGACGGCAAGGCCACGAGGGCCTCTGGGCGTCTGCGCAGGTGGGGCGTCCAAACCGGTCCGCTCGTACGCGGCGATTGTGCGGCCTCGAGGGGTCGCCGCAGAAGGCGTTGTCCCCGCGGGACCTTCTCCAAGGAGGCGGCACTCGCCCCTGTGCCCGTACGAGGTGGCCAGCGACGGGTGCTCCCTGGGGGAGCGCTGCTCCCTACTTGGCACGGCGAGCCCCTGTGACCCAGTGCGAGAAGCCTCCTGCCTCCACCCCTTCAACGAGGCCCAGAGGAAGCAGCACAGGGAGGTACGTGAGCAGACGGCACTTCCGAGATCGGACCCATTCTCTAAGGCACGCAGCCTCATAAACAGCACGGATTTGGCCGATCATTGGCTAATGGTTGACAACGGTCATTTGGCTAGTGGCCAGACAGTGAAGCCAGCACGGAGGTAGGAAGCTTCGGAGACAACGTGACGCCACCAGAGGATGCATCAGGGAGTGTGAAGGGACACGCCTGCCCGACGATGACCGTAAACCAAGAGACGCCACTGGACGCAAAGGGATGCTGACTGGCGCCAACAGCTCTCCTTTCGACCAGTAACGTCTCCTGGTTTTGTTCATTGTTGGGGGGCGTGTCCCCAACACTTTTGGCTTCACCCCCTGGTGGCCTCCCTGACGCCTCCAGAAACTCCTACCTCCATGACAGCCATTGACTGGCCTTTCTCTGGCTGTTGGCCAAGCATTGGCCGATAAATGGCCGCTTCTTTTTCCGTTCGGGCCAAAAAACCATCGCCAGTCATTACAACCGTGTGCATTCGGGCCGGAAATCGGTGCTGCTTGGGCAGCGACGACCCGTGGCGGCAGTTTTAAACTTTTTGGGAGTGCGGAGCCAGGACGGTGCGCCCCGAAAGCGTTGAGGGCCAACGTAGGGCGGGGAAGGCGTTTGCGCTCAGTGAGCTTATCTTTTAGCCGGTGATTTCTTTTTGCTTAGGTTTTTAATGAGACTCGGCTTTCTTAGGATCTTCGGGCCATTCTGAAGTATGTTTCTGGCTGTTAGTTTTCCCCGCTAGGTTTAGCGGAGAAAATGGCTTCGCCGTGGCATGATGTCACGTGACCTATGCTCAAACCACGTTTCCTCGGTAGGTTCGCGGGAACGTTGACGCCACGTGACCTAAACGCCAATCTGGCTTCCCCGCTAAATTTAACGGGGAAAATGGTGTCGCACGATTTCGTGTCGCATTACTACCTATATGCAAACTCAGTTTCCCTGCTAACCCTAGCAGAGAAAATGACTTTGCATGGTTTCACGCGACTTATACACAAATTCAGTTTCCCCACTAGATTTAGCGGGAGAATCTCCGACGTTGAACATGCTTCAACACACAATCCAGTTTTCAGCGGGAAAATGACGTCATCTGACTTGATGTCATCTGATCTCACCACTCAATTCAGTCTCCCCACTAAATTTAGCATTTTGTAAAAATGACAAGTTGCATGACTCGAATGTCGCGTGACCTCAACGCCAGTTCAGCTTCCCGCTGAATTTTGCAACAAAAAATGATGCCACATGGCTCGCTTACGCGACCCACACACAAATTAGGTTTTCTCTAAATTTAGCGGGAAAATTGATGCGCATTCTGCCATGGCTCTCAATTCTGTCTGTAGCTAATCGCTTAATTTTTTTTATACAACAACTTTGATCCCACGTTTACTGAGATAATAAGGTTTAAAATTGCACCGCCTGCCAACGTGCTGCCATTTTTCGATAGAACGAGAGAGCATGCACTCTCGACAAAACGGCGACTTGGGTGAGTTTGTTATCTATGTCTCAAAATAACAGCGCAAGTATGGAGTTACACACAAACACACGTCACCACCAGCCACGATCGACTCCGTGGAGTACAACAGCAACATAATTAGAGACAACTCGGGACATTTAGGTCTACATTGCCGTGATTGCGGATGCGCGGCACATCTAGGTTGGTGCAGTGCTGGGCAGAAGCGGTAGTCAACTGACTAGAGAGATAGTGGCAGTTGAAACATATTGCCAGTGTATGACAATAAATGTGTTGGGCACTCCATTGACCACTTTATCTGGAAAAGAATTGGCTTATCTTTCTACTCCATTAGGATAAACACACATGATCATTATTTCATGGGACGTCATCGAAGAAAAAGAAGACAATTTTCTACTAATGTATCGGAAGAAGGCGTCAAAGAAAACGAAGTGCAAACATCGATTCGGTTGTGAGTCAGTGGGAGTGTTGTTTCTGCTGGAATTGTGTCACTAAGTGTAATTGTTTTTGTGGCCGGTGGTGACGTGTGTTTGTGCGTAACTCCATACTTGCGCTGTTATTTTAAGCACATGCACTCGCTTCCTGGCCTACACTCCGCACAAAAATTAAGCTCGACGTGTGAAGAGAAAAAAAGAACCATACGGACAGTTTTTGCTTTTTTGACTATTTTATAACGGAAGCTGACAAGATAACCGTTGCATTTATAGTGACTTTCCTTGAAGGCCAGATCCTCACATTTGTAGCTTCTAACCTTGCTGGTTGTTCCGGCCGAGCGAAACTTATTGTGGCCAAGGTGTGCCCTTGAGCAAAGATCTCGCGTTTGTATCGTAGTTGGGGGGGTTGTCGTACGGCTGAACAAAGCGGCAAGGCCGGGTCACTACCCGCAAAACGGCAATTTCTTCCACTAGACAATCGTGGGACAACCTTTACATTTAGTGGGAAAACCTCGAAATGGGCAAAAAACTGATTTGCATGCTTCAAGTGCAGGGCCATTCACTAACTGGATCGCGTGCCATGCAGTCCCTCTCTAAGGGATTAGCCATGGCCTCTTTTTTGTGAGCTTTCAATCTGTCCACAACCTCGCAACAGTAGTTTCAGCTCCTACCGTATAAACTCGTGGATAAACCACCCTCTTCTATAACCCACGTCCCCCAATTCGTAATGCGAAAATTCAAAACACAAATTATAAAGGTGCCTAAAACGAAAGTTTTGCCACTTACCGAGGGCCTAGTCTCGTTGTTGCATTGAAATAGTTAAATAAAGTGTTCATAATTTGTCACCAGTTGTTGCATTGTTCTACACAGTAGTCGCAGAGGGTATTACTGTGTCTTTATGTGTAGATCCTGCTCCTCATAAGAGACGGTGATGGGTCATCCTGCTTCTCGTTCAGGAGTAGCAGAACAATGAGCGAGATAGTGATCCAGCTTATGGAATACTGTATTGAACAAATAAACAAAAATATTAAAAAAAATTTTAAGCCTGATTTGTGTTTAACTTGTATTTGAGCGGAATTTTAAAAAAGGTGTGGCTTATACACGAGTATATACGGTATCTTTTGATGTGTGTAATTTTCCGGTTTGGACACGTCCAGTGTCTACGACGCTTGGCTGGAGGTCCGATCGCATTGGTGTGGAAGCAAAGAAGAGAGAATCGGAGGTCATTTCGCCTGTGCTTATGCCCTTTCTAATGGTGAATTCCACTTCCCGCAGGAGTGCGTGCAGAAGCACGAGCAGGATATGGAGCTGTCGTTTGCGGTGCAGCGCAGCACGGGCAAGGCGTGCGGCATCTGCATGGACATAGTGCTGGACAAGGAGCCCCCTCGGAGCGACGCTTCGGCATCCTCGAGAAGTGCAACCACATCTTTTGCCTCAACTGCATCCGCAAGTGGAGGGGCTCCAAGCAGTTTGACTCCAAGACGGTCAGGTGGGCATGCGTTTGTGCGAGGGGGGAAACGTCTCCGACCGGCAAATTTGGCAGGTTGTAGTGTTACTCTAGTGGCGTAAGACTAAAAATGAAGATTTAATCTGCATTGCTCCGACCGGCAAATTTGGCAGGTTGTAGTGTTACTCTAGTGGCGTAAGACTAAAAATGAAGATTTAATCTGCATACTCGTGCCAGAAACAAAAGAAAGAATGAGTGTCAAGAAAGCAGCAACTAGCGTCGAAAGTGGCGAGCGTCGGGGTGACGGCGCAATGGCTGGCTAGCGCACGAGAGAGTCGGCAAGGCCGTGCTGGGCTCCCTGTCTACTGCAGTGGGCGTCTCGAACATTCTGCACAGAATGTTCAAGCATCGAGCACTCAGAAGACTGGCTCGGCGAAGCGATGTTGGCTTCGCTCGGAGTAAGAGTAAATGCCAACCTTCTAGAAGTAGAAAGAAGCAATCCGTCTTGGCTATGCATGCGGCGTTGTCGTGGAGGTTGCTTTATCGTGGGTGGGTGTCGAAGTGCCAGCGAAGACGATGAGTGAACTTGGTCTTTACAACGTCTTGGCTCGTGGCTGTTGGGGCTTTCGTTGGCGGGCAGGCTGCAGAAAAAGCTGGGGCAGAATTGTAATCTGTCGTACACACATTTGCCGTTGTTCTTCCGCACGAACGTACCTTTCCTGAATAACGAGCGCCGTCTGGTGGGTTGTCCGGCAAACTATAAACGAAGGCCAGCCCAACGTTCCTCCATTCCTTGATACACATTGGCATCGCACCGTTTTATCGGATTTTATTGCTTTTTTTGTTCCCCGTACTACCAATACTCACAAAAGACTAAATATGCGCAGAGATGTATGCCGACGACGTAGACGTGTAGAACGTTGCTCTCCGAAATTGGCGGCAGCAGGAAGCAAGGGTTGGTGGGAGAGGCTTGCTGCGGAGAAGGCGTCCCGCAGCGATCTCGTCATTAGGCAGTATTCTGTTGGAAGGCGGAAAATAGAGGGGTCAAAATGAGGGCTTGGGAAACACGCTCAACGAAGATGCGTTCCACACATTGTATCGAAAGAGAGGGTGAAAAAAGTGGTGCCTTATGATGGTACCCTGAGCAAGCCTTTGGTTCCTTGGAACCCAGTTTGGAAACCCAACCCCTTAGGTTTAGCGATCGTTTTGCTGTAAATTAGTTCCATTAAAGTGGGTATAGAGTGAGATGAGCAGTCTGTTCCAACTCAAAGGCGATTCTCCTCGATTCAGGTCGTGCCCCGAGTGCCGCACTCCGTCGGACTTCGTCACTCCGAGCAGCTTCTGGGTCGACATGGGTTCGGAGAAGGACAAGCTGATATCGGACTACAAGAAGGCTCTCAGGTGAGCTCACGCCGTTGGGCCTCGTCTGCGTGGCGCGAGTCCGTAGCAAGGGCAGCTCAAGGGAACGCCGTTTTTCTCGTTTCAGTGCGAAGCCCTGCCGGTACTTCCAAGAGGGCCGGGGGAGTGCCCCTTGCCGGCGCTTGCTTCTACAGTCACACGTACCCGGACGGACGAAAGGCCGTCCTCCCGCCCCTCGGCCGCGCAGGAGGCAGAACCACAATGGCGACCTCGAAATCATGGATGTGAGTGGGAACGGTCTGGGGTGTTTGGGAGGTCGAGGAACCCCTAGGGTCATCTGGGGTCTGCCCGCTCGGTTCTGTTTGATGGCACAAAGCTGCCATTTTGTAGCCCCTGACGGCAGCGGTGCAAGGCAGTTCCGAAGCGAGGGGTTTTATACGTCTGGGCACTGCTGGGCTAGGCGGCGTTGTTCCTTACAACCTTTGTTCTCGCTTAAAAGCAGTGAAAGTTTTTCTACTGCGTGGGGCATGACCGTGCCACCCCTCAGAGTGCTGCCCCTGAACCACTCTGAACAGCTGTTCCGATCGCAGTGATTGAAACTGTGTACCAATGTACTGGAACGAAACAACTGTAGTCTGCGGATTGAAATACTTTTGGCTTACAAAATGTAAACACTTATATGTAAAAAAAAGTTTTTTTTTTTTTTTTTTTTTGAGATTACGAAGGTAAGCGTTGGGCGCAAGTTTCTTCTGGCAGGAAACTTCAAGGCCCGTAGACCTTAACTAGTCTGAAAGTTTCTCCAGTTCAACCCCGGGCCAAATACGGTGAGATATGGGTGTCTCCTTAGAAAGAGTTAAAGTGCTGTATGGGGGGAATGAGTTCGCAGTGACCCCAACAAGCTGCTGTGGGAGGGAGAAACTACCCCCCCCCCCATGCGAAGGCCGTGAGATAGCGCGCCTTTTCATTCTAGCCTGGCTGTGGTCTGGAACATACAGTAGCTTTAACTGTAGCTTTCTGCGCCTAAAAAAAGCTGAAACACTTCTTGAAAAAAAAAAAGAAAAAAAAGAGAGTTAGAGGTGAATTTTTGCATATTTTTGTGCAGTGAATCTGAGTACCACATTAGTTTGTCCCGAAGAAGGAACTAAAAGCGAGAAACACGAAAAACCTTTGACCAGTCGTGACGTCATACAAGGATCTTTTGGGCCACCAAGCGCGTGTCGCCCGTGTGGGCAGCGCGTGCAAATTGCAAGGTTGCCAGGTCTATTTCCCTCCACTGACACCAGCTGTGACGTCTCTTTCTGTCCTTCTTGAAAATAGTGAGAGTATGCGTTCATAGCTTTGATAGGAGCTGTAGGTGCGCGAGAGTGGAGATTCAGAAAACTCCTAGTATGACGTCATGCCCCTGAAAAGGGAGGGGCTTCAGCGGTACCTTGAAAATTAATTTCTGCAGCCTCCGTGCACCAAATTCATAAAGTAATCTCGATATTCGTGATCCTGAAGGCCAAATAAAGACAATTTAAGTGTTATTTTTTTTCTTTTTTTCAAATACAGAATCGCTTAATTTTCCTTTTAAAGGGGACACTGACAGGGTATTTATGCTTGCGAAGGTTTTTATTTGTACATGACATATGAGAGCCCAACTACCTAGAACACAGTTTGCAGCTCGAAATTCGTTTCTTTTCGCCCGAAAACCGCCGATCGAGAACTCTCCAGTTTGAGTCGTGCTCACTCTCTTCTCCGTAGTTGCGTGCCGTTTTCTATGGTTTAGACACAACCACCAAAGATAATTGAAGTTGTCGGTCGTCGAAGGCACACACTCAATACTAGAAATAAACAAAAAATTATACCCATTTTTTTTTGTGGTTTCTAAAAAGCTGCAAATACGTTGATTAAAAAAAAAAAAAAGGTTTTACAGTTACTAGATTTTTACTACTATCTTTCTCCTCCTTCTATATTTCTTCTACCTTCCCAGTCCAGTTTCGGTGTTGAGCAGTTGCATTTTTATACTCTATTAAAAATATATGTGACCTTGTAGCAAAATATTGATAGGTAGTCTTCTGACACCATAATAAATCGCCTTACAAAATTTTTAAAAATTTTGGGGGGTGTCAGTGTCCCTTTAACATTTCGCAAATCTGCTAGAATGCTCTCATTTTGGATTATTTCATGGGACATTGCTGAAGTTACTAGGTCACTGTAAAATACAAGTTGTTTTCTGCAGTGCACTGCGTACACCGTGCGAACGGAGCTAATCTAGCCCACTCGAAAGAAATCTCGGTAATGAGTTTCGCTTACAGCAACACTGTGATTTGCCAGAAAGGTGTGGCTAAAGTGCTTTCTTTTGTTTTGTGGAAATATGAATGGAAGACTTGCCTCATTGTGGAAAGTTTCATAAAATAGAGACATCTTCCATGGATCGACATAGAGTTGAAAGGGCAACGCCACGAAATTTCAAAACATCTCGGGATAATGGCCGACTTGACGTCTAAAATTACTTACGAACGACTCGACATTGTTCCTTTCACGAAAAGTCAAATATCTTTTGAGCGATCCCGCTTTGGACGTGGCTGGCGGTGACCCTCTCTACTCGGTGCCCTGCGACGCTTAATTCTAAGCAACAGGGCGGCCAAAATATCGTTACTTTCTCGTAACGATGTCGTAGAAGTTCTATGCTGTTTCCTGCCACGATCGTGGCGGCGGCACGACGGCGGAAGTTGACGCAGCAGACGCCTGTTCTGCCGCGACGTCGCTCTCCAGTGGCGACAATTCGTGGAGCCTCCGGCAGACGTAAGACGGGATGCCGCGACAGCGGCAGACCCGTCTCCGCACGCCTTCTTCGCCGGCATTTCCATAACCGCCAGGACTGTGACGATCGAGAGCATATAGGTTGCTGGCTCCTGTAACTCGCTTTGCTGCCACTTAGAGCGGTAGGGCAGTAAAGAGACCAGTTGAAAATGCGTTCACGCATGGGGAAAGGAAAGGGATACTCTGGCCCCCTCCATTTAGTTGCAATAGCGGGCGTAGTGGAATACGTTCTCCCTAGTGAGGGATTTGACGGGTCTCTCGTCTTCTCGTCCCCGACAGCGCCTCTACCTCTGGGACTTCCTGGACGTCGCGGAGACGCACATGCTGGGCCCCTTCAACCTGGAGGACATGTTCGAAATCCTCTCGGAGACCGAGGACTCGGACTCGGATTGGAGCGACATCGACATCCTCCTCACCTGAAGCACACCCTACCTCCGCTGTCGCCCACATTATATATATTTTTTTTTTTCGTCTTCTGCCACTTGCTTTGTTCCAGGTCTTGCTTTTTCTTCTGTTTTGTTTCACTTGTTTTGTCTTGTTGCGTTTCGGAAAAAACAAGAGGGCGTGCACCGTCCCTTCCACCCCTTCTGCCACCCTCGGAATTGAGCCTTATTCTTGAGCTGCGGAATAGCAGGAACGATGAAGTCCGCTCTTCGACCAAAAATTTATTGGAGCAAATCGTTTTATCCATTTTCTCGGGCGGTCAGTCTCAGTTTTTCACAAAACGTCTGCGCGCACACCTCCCTCCCCTAGTCCGTTGGAAGCGGACGAGTTGTAGAAAACACAATGGGTGTCGGGAAAAAGGGCTCACCCTTCGAGATTACACTTAAAATGATACAACTAAAAGCAGCGTGTCGCGGTTCAATATTTTTTTCTTCTCTGTATATATTGTTGTCCGAGGATGCTCCTAGAAACTTGCTTTCGCCTCGTGGTACGAAACGGAACTACCGTCGCATTCGGTCTGGTGTAAGCAGTTGCAGTCGTAAAGAATATTGGGCCTTTTTGTTTTGCTCTTCTACAGGCGGTCTAAATTTTAAGGCACATCATAATTTAATAACCAGCAGAGTAAACCTTCAGGACATATAGAATGTTTTACATCCAGTTGCTGTCCTTCATGGCGGATTTTATGGCGTCAGCTGTTTCTCTTAGGCACCCACTACATATACAGTATAGCGAATAATGAGGAGACGATGTAGGAAGAAGTGATTTACGAGCCACTACCAGTCAGATGCACAATTGTAAATCTCTTCTAAAGAAAAAGAAAATACTATGGTGTCTTGTACTGCCCATACTTCCTACCACCCACCTTTACTGCCAGTATTGTGGGTACCAGTTGTAGCACAAATACGCACGGGTGTTTTTTTTTCTCGTAGTCGTGTTTGAAGTGGTGTTTGTACCCCACCCCAGTTCGTATAACGAGAACAAGGTGTGGCGAGACGTGCCTATCGCTTTGGAGGGAGAGAAAATGGCCGCGTTCATGCGATAACGCGGGATCTTTTTTTGTGCGCGTCTATAAAGGGGACACCAGAGGGCGACAGCGTGTGGTTTCGTTTTGCTCACGGGAAGGAGGACGCCGAAATGCATTTTGCCACGTGTGGCTGAGAAAAGGTTAAGTGTTTGTTGTCGGAATTTCCGAGCCCTATGTATGAGAGGTAGAAACTCGTTTCAGAAAGATGAGTTAGGATTATTTAATTCGCGTCACTTGCAAATATCGAACGAATTTCAAAGTAGCGGATGATTGTAAAGCTTATGGTCTTGCAAGGCTCGCTTTTGTGATTTGGTTTTGGAGACCCGTTGCTGCAGTTGCCTACGTAGGAATTACTTTTCCGGTTTTTTTGGGGGGAGCACAATTTGAGTGGATGTGTTTCGGGTCAAACTGTCAAAAGATCCGTTTCGGTATGGCTGCCTGCGCCAAACGGAAAATGCAAAGCTTGCAGCTGTGGCAACGTTTGAGGATTCAAGCCGGTCTTTAATAAAGCAAAGAGTGTCTCTGGAGTGGTGAGTTGCTGTCTTGCTGTGTCATGGGAGTCTGAAGGATGGACAGAGGAAGCATCAGGTCTTCTTCGCCTTGGCAGACTTTACTTGTGCGAGGATCTCGGGGAGCCTCTGGAGGAGTTCGTCGGAGGTCATCGCAAAGTCACTCTCGAACCAGATCTCTTTCAGCTTCCCAAGGACCGTTGCAAACTTGGGCCCGCTCCGGAGACCCCTCTCGAGGAGCATGTTCCCGTTGACCGGAAACCTGGGCACGTCCCAGCACCGAAACCGTTCCAGCAGTTCGGCGTCTGCTCTGTACTTTAGGACCTCGCAGATCCATTCCTGGACATCTCCGACCTTGCCCTTGGTCGTGAAGAGGAGCGCCTGGTACGGCTTGAGCCTGTCGCCCAGACACTTCTTGTCGCACCTATGCTTGACAACAAAGAGCACCAAGTCTCGTTCGTATGCCGACAGCTTTAGTCTAGCGTGCATGCTCAAGACTTCCGCTTCGGTCTGGAGCAATGCTGCCAACAGTGTGGTCGGTTGCGGGAACAGGTGCTTCGAGCGCTCGCAGACTTTTTCGAACTCGACTAGGTCCGGGGACTCTGGCAAGCCGAGGAACGGCGAGACTCCCAGGTCGACTAGTCGGCAGACTAACTCCCTGTTGAAGTTGCCCACCAGTATCTTCTTGAGCTCTACCCAAAGCCGCTCGCCCGAGATGCCGCCGAGCCCGCCGACGTTCTCCCGGATGGCCGTCAGGACCTCGGGTTCGTGGGAGTCCGGTTCGACGGCGATGCGACCGTAGAACCGAAAGTACCGGAGGATCCGGAGGTAGTCTTCTCGGATTCTCTGCGCGGCGTCGCCGACGAAGGCCACCCGCCGCTTCTCCAGGTCTTCGATGCCGTGAAAGAAGTCGTAGACCGTGCCGTCTAGGCCGAGGAACAACGCGTTTACCGTGAGGTCTCTCCTGTTTGCGTCCGTCTCCCAGTCCGTCGTGAACTCGACCTCGGCGTGGCGACCGTCGGTCACCACGTCGATCCGGAGGGTCGTCACCTCGAAGTTGGTCTTGTCGTTGATCCGTGCGGTGACGGTGCCGTGCTTCTCGCCCTTGGTGTTGATCATGCGCACCCCTTCGTCCTCAAACATGCTTTTCATCTGGCTAGGCGTCGCGGTCGTGGCGAAGTCGAGGTCTTGCGGAGCCTTGTGCATCAGTAGGTCCCTCACCGCGCCGCCGGCGATGCGCAGCTCGTGGCCGTGCCGTCGGAAGATGTCGACGAGTTCCTTCACCTCGGGAGTGAAGAGTGCCCGAAACTGCGGGCTGTCCAGCTTCATTGTTTTGGGTATTTTGAGGCCGGTCGGTGTGCAGGTGGTGAGGCAACGGCTGTGGAGTTTGATGCACCGTTGCGGAAAGATACGAAGGAATCTTGGTGTGAGGTTGGCTAACATGAACGGCCTTTTCCCGTTGTTGCCGTCACACGAGGCTATTCATTTTGAAGGGCAATATTATTGCTCGACTGAGAGTAACGGGAATAACGGTACTAAAAGCACCTGGGGGCACGCGGTTCGATGAAAACAGCGCGTCCGTTGTTTGCACAAAACCGGAAAAGGCGAACTTTCGGAATCGAAACAACGGAAGTCGACCGTGGAGATTTTAGTTATTTAACTCCATAAATGTGCTCCCATTGAATGTAGGTCGTTTAAATACCTTTTCGTATATTTATTGCGAAGAGATACGTCATTAGCTGTTACCAGATTGAGCAAAATATTTAGTTGATATTTTGTTGAGCTTGGTAGCTTGCGATCAAAACGTTATTGATTAAAAATTGTGGAGCTCAAATGAATTCAAAGCATTTTGCGTAAGCGCGTGTATGATTTGTTTTTTATTTAAGCTTAGCAAAATGGTTAGCAAGCAATGAAGCAAGTCTGGAAGTTAGCCATTATGAAAGACAAGTTTCTGTTGCGATTAAAAAATGGCGGCAGACGCGATGGCAACGGACCTAACAAAGCGACACTTGGACGAAATGGAAAACGGCGGCGACAAGATCAAGAAGGTGAAGTTGAGCGACGGCGATGACTACCAGCACCTCGCTTCGTTCGAGAACTTTGTGCCGCGACGAGTTCTGAGCGAGGACTCGCGCACAAAGTTCATGTCCGTCGAAGGGACGTTTGGCAAGTCCACCGACACCGCGGTAGTGGTCGTCGAGAAAACGTCCCTTCAGCAAGGAAAAATACCGAGGCCGTTTTCACCGGAGACACGAAGCTGGAGGAGATCTTCCACAACGACATCTACACATCCTACAACGGCACTTTGGCGTCGGATGTCCATGGTATGTTGATATTAGAATCGCTGGTAAGATGAGAAGGATATGGCATCTTTCGAACGCCCGGCCCCCGCCCCTTTCTTTTTTCGGTTTTCTTATAAGACTCCGCCTTCTACAGGGTGTTCCCGAGCGCAAAATGCAATGCATAAATCAGCCAGTAAAGTGAGCGCTATGAAACTCTCCACAAAGGTGTCTTTAGGCGGTACACGCGGGGAAAAAAAACGAATAAACAAAACAGTCTGCTTGATGCTGCCACTCACAGATGGCGCCACCGATAGCGCGGCGCTTTCGAAGCGCAGACGATCTGACCGTACACTTGCTGGGATCTGCTTTCAGCGTGTTAACTGCAATGAAACTTTCAAGTTTCCGTTTCAAATAGTCAATTCCATGTTTTAAAATTTACATATTGCAGGTTCAAAAAATGACACTAAGACTGAATTTAAAAAAAAAAAGAAAGGATTCGTTCAGCAACATGCAAAGCAGACGTTGCCTCCAAAAGCGACCTTGTTATCGTCTCCTTAGGCTTTACGGCTCGTTTCTGGTGCTCGCCCCCTATCTCCGGAGTTTTCATGTTTTCTGAAGCAGCGTACACTGGCCCACCATGCAACAAAACCATTAAACATGCCAATGTGCCAAGCAAGGAAATGCGAGCAACAAGAGACCGGCTAAGGAAACAACAGGCTCAAAGGAAGAACTGACGTTCGCCATCATTGGCACATTTGAAGCAGACCCTCGTCTCTCTCTCAAGAGAGTCACGAATTTATTTGATTTACCGAAGACGTTCGTCTGGGCATAGCCTCCTCTATACTCACAGAGCCTGGCAGTTCGACGACAGGGCCATAGAGTGCGCAGTCGTAGGTTTGGAGCGCGAGGATCTGGTATCACAGAGCATCAAAGAGCCATTTCTCGGGAAACCTGGATGTCGGCGCACAGCTTTTGCATCAGCGAGGACCCGAAAACACATTTGTTCGCTCGGGAAAAGTGCGTTTCGGCGTCTTGCTGCGGCGCGGTGCCAGTCACGTGGCTCTCTTCTCATCCGTCGTCTGCCGCTCCACCTTTTCCATTTCGGCGGCCGCTTCTCGTGGCGACCTGCCAGGCATTGTCAATGTATATATGAGGCTATGGTCTGGGAAGTTCTATGGCATCAGGGCCTGTATCCCTACAAGCCCCAAGTTCTTCAAGAAATGAGCACCGGGATAAAGCTCGTTGGATTGGCATTCTGCCAAGATGAACTGCAACGAATGACAGTTTTTCAACGGTCAAGTGAACTGCCAAAACTCTATTCTGTGGGCTGGAAACAACCCTCACTGGTTTATTATTTATCAATACTGCCAGCCCAATATAGGGCCAAGGCAGGAGTGGGGTGATACAGTGTCATACATGCAAATTATAAACACAACAGTTCTAAACAAAAAGCAATCTTAGCACCGAAAAATAATATCTACGACTTATTCGAAAGAAGAGAATCAATCAATATCAACAGTAATACAGTAACCAAATGTAATACTAGTAATAACAGTAACAGTATAGCAGTAAATGTAACAGCAGTAATAACAGTAAAAATAAAGACAGTAAAAATAATGTCATAACAGCAATAAAAGCAATCTTGGCACTGAAAAATAATATCTACGGCTTTTTCGAAAGAAGAGAGTGAATCAATATCGACAACATCACCGGGAAGGCTGTTCCACAAATCAATTGTATGCACAAAAAAAGATTGTTTATAGCTATTTATTCGAGCTTTAATAGGGGCTACGTTCTAATGGAACACATGGCACATTCACTGAAGGTGATGGTTTTGTGTGTTGTATGGAGAGAAGGGGTCATTGGCTTCTTCTTTTCTCGGAGACTGAACGCCAATGCGTTCCTCCGAATGTTACAGGAGCAAGTACTCCCAGAGCTGGAAGCATACCATATGCAAAAAGAAGTGTGCACGTTTCAGCAGGATGGGGCACCCGCACTCCTCGCCACATCAGTGCGACAGTGGCTGAATGCAACCTTTCCAGGTCATTGAATGGGTCGCGGGTCTTTCAACGTGCCTTGGCCCCCAAATTCGCCGGACCTTCCCCTTTGTCATTTTTTTGTTTGGGACTATACCAAGGCGACGCCGTAGACTGGTTGGATAGCATCCGTCTAAGAGCTGAAAGCCTGCGTTGAAGAATCCTTCAACCCCATTACAGACCCCATGCATGAAGCTGTGCTCAAAAATTACGAACAGCGATTGCACAAGTGTGTTGCATTGAATGGTGAACATGTTGAGCTGCGATGAGGTTTTTTTTGTTTTTTTTTTCACTTAGCGCCGCGGCATTTTTTGGACACAACCACTCGAGCAACCCCTTTATGCTTCACACGGATAACCTCTTCAGGTATGGTAGCACCATCTGTGAGTGTGAGCAGCATCAAGCAGGCTGCTTGTTTGCATTTTCTTTTCTCCGTTCACAGAGATATAGCGTATTTTAATGCGAATAGCATTCTTTGGATACTTCACGCACTTTTCGTCTATGTATCTATCTATCTATCTATCTATCTATCTATCTATCTGGCTATCTAACCTCTTACGCCGCGGGTCGATAAATAAATAAAAAAGACCGGCGCCGGCGGGATTCGAACCGTTGACCCTTTGATCAGCAGGCAGACGCGCTAACCACAGAGCTATGAAGGCAGTCATTCACGCACTCTAAACACTTGTTTATATCTTTACCATCGCGCGCGTTCCATGCACGAGGGCTCATTCCGCTCCGTGAGGCTTAGCACGGCCCCTAGCTCACCCTCTCCCGCGCTCGGGAGAGGGTGATGTAGCGGCCGTACTCAGCCTCACGAGAGCGGAATGAGCCCTCGTGCATGGAACGCGCGCGCACCGGTAGCTGTGACAGCGCTGTAAAGCGCGTCCTATGGTAAAGATATAAACAACTGTTTAGAGTACCGTTGGTTGAGACTAGCTGAGACGCCAGAAAGTCTGGTCGGTACCATTTTGAGTGTTTGTGCGTATGGCGCATGCTTTGCTCGCCTTCCTAAGTGACACAAACGCACGTGCTGGGCTGCGGAGATCGTGCGCAGGGCTGTGAAAGTGTCAACAAATTTAGAATCGCCTCAAGAGTGGGCTGGCGTATCTAGAGTGTGCCGGCCACCTGACGAACGCGCATAACTCCGCACCGTTTGATGCTATTCGCATTAACGTAGATAATCATTCCCAAAGGATGGGTTCTGCTGATTTTTTTCTTCTTCATTTTGGTTTCCGGAAGCACTATACTCGTGAAATTTGAATGTGATAAATGCACCACCTAATGACACCTCTGTGAAGAGATTTGTTGCGCTCACTTTATTGGCTAATTTATGCTGTTCATTTTATGCTGAGACATTGGTCGGGAACACCGTGTAGAAGAGGCGTCTCCATCGTACAAGCTAGTCACATCCTATTATTATTTTTTAGTGGGAAGTTGGTAGTTCCTGATGTGTCTTTCAATAAACAATTGTGAAACTTTGGGGGAAAAAAAGAACTAAAGTTTGAAGTGGTGGAATCGAACCCTATGCCAATTTCCAGTAACTTGCTCACTAAGTCACTCTGTTATGCTTTGTCCCCCCGCCGCCATCGCGCCCTACCAAGTGACGAGCATGCTCGGCCAAGCCAAACATCCTCTGTGGCCGGTTCCTAGAGCTGTCTGACTGCCACTCATACTTTTTTTTTTCCAGTTATTTCTTGTACTTCATATAATGTTTCAAATGTTTAAGTACAGGGTGTCCCCCCTTCCCAAAATTCACAGGGTTTTTTTCACCTCAAAAATAAGCTAAGCATTGCCAAGCGCTCGTTTTCCACCCAAATGTATGCAGGCGGTCCAATGGAGATGCCAAAGTTTCAGCACTAACCAATATTTTATTCAAAAGTTAAGCGATCTTAAATTTTCAATGGGGAAATGTCAGTTGACAGAGCTGCCGAATCTTTAAACGTGACCGTTTCATACTATTGGTTAGAGCTTAATATTCATTTTTGTGGACTGACATGTACATTGTGGATGAGATTTGGGGAAAATGGAGGTGCCCATATTAATGTGACATCACTGTACTCTGCACACACCTCCATTGTTTTACGCTCTAAGTTACGGGGACATGCGAGTAATTGTTGCTGACATGCTCTTTAAGTTCACATCTATTGCAGATATGTACATTTCTCATAATGGATTGTTTTATCGGCGTCTTCTGAACATCAGCTTGACTTGTTTATTTGGGCCACTCATCTGCCAGTGAAATTTCCTTCTCACTTTTTCTCCGCAGGACTCACAGCGACGGTGATCTGGCCTGCGACCCAGAAACATGTCGACAAGTATCTGCCAAAGACCCAGTACATGGTCGCAGAAACGCCGCAGCTGTACAAGGAAGTCACGGAGCCTTACATCGCATCACAGCAGTTTTCACTGCAGGTGTGTTGCCACCTTAACCAACAGTCAAGGAAAAAAGTGCACCAGCTTTAGCGGTGTTGCATTCTGATTTCAACACAGATTTCTGTTTGTTACTGACAGCAGCAGTTGTAAAACCCTGAAATAAAGCCCTGCCCTCCCCAGGAGGCCAGGTAGGAAGAAAAAGGGTTTGGACTAACTTTCAGAGTGACCCCAAAAAGAAGAGGAAAATGCTCGGCTCTGTTCCTGGTCACTCATGCGTACGTCAGCCGCTCTAGACCACGCCGCAAGTATTGTATTATCTAAAAGACAAAGAGAGGACTTTATCTATTCAATTGCCTTCTAAGTTCTTAGAAGAACATGTGCTATTGTGCCGACGACTTGCATTGTCTACCCCGTTGCTTAAATTCCCGAGCCCAAACAATGCAATTTCTAGGAGTGGTTTTTTTCGGCTTTTTCATTTCTTTCAAATCTAAATGATCAATGCATTAGCATTTTCTTCTCAACGTTTTAGAACGTGTGCTACACCATTGCCCGAGCCCGGCCCAGGCCCAGAAACAATCCTTGCATCCCGGCCCGGGCTTTCAGGTTGGCTCGGCCTCGTGCCAAGCTTTAGTTTAGGTTGCGAAATTTTATATCCGTGTCTCTTTCTTCATCATAAGGCCTGATTAACGCTGATTATTTTTGTCCAACACGGAAAACTGACACAGAATCTGTGGGGGAAAAGAAATAAAAATAACACCTCAAATTTGAAGAAAAGTATATCCTTGAGATATGAGATCCTACTCATAACATCCACCGCAGTTCGTTGTAGGGGGAGACAGATGTAGCGTTTACCCTCGATCTACTTTCTAAGACCGTTTACAATGTCTCTCGGGCATCCGGCCGCAGTGGGTGTACAACATCCTGGAGCACAAGAAGGAGGCAGAGCGCATCCTTTACGAGGATCCCGACCAGGAGACGGGCTTTGTGTTGCTGCCGGACATGAAGTGGGACACGAAGCAGACAGAGAACCTGTACGTGCTGGCCGTCTGCCACCGGCGCGGCCTTCGCTCCCTCAGGGACCTCACCCAGGAACACCTCCCCTGCTGCGCAACATCAGAGACAAGGTCTACGTGAGTGGCCCCGGTTCTGGGCATGCCGTTCGAAATCTTGAAGTTCCTGGCATCTTTGCTACGGTGCTTGAAACTTGTCTTTGATTAGTGTGGTTAGCGTCCTATGGGACGGTCTTAGGTGACATGCTGTCGGTTCGAAATGTTGCCGGACACCATTAGGTGAACTTTCGCTTAATGTATTTCAATGTGCAGAAGCAGTGTTTTCCAGCTCGCTCGAGGTCTTTCGTGCCGGGATCGACTGCGCCTGCCAGAGTAGTCGGGAACATAAAAGAGCATCATCTGGCACTTGATTTTTATACATGCCAGTCTTTATTCATACTTCAGCAGGCCGGGAATGGAGAAATTGACCTGTTGGCCAAAATGGCCCCTTTAGATGCCGTCGGGGCAACTACGAAAGGAGAAAAAGTGGGGCGGGCGTGGGTTCATGCGGCCCAAATACATGCCCAGTCTTACTTGGTGGTTCTTTCCTTAAAGGGGTGGCATGAGGATATTCAGTTGGAATGTTTTTCACTTTACATGAGCTTGCTGGCACTAGCGGGCTCGAAGTATGCTCAAACCAGACTTGTATGTAATCCGTTACAAGGAACAAAATTACTTCTAATCCTTACATTGATATGTAATGTTGTAAGGGAATCATTCCATATTTTAGAAGGTTATTGTAAAGTAGTAATTCTCTTATTTTTTTATGTAAAGGAATGGTTGTAATTCGTTAGGTTTTTGTTTTTATTCAAAGAAAGAAAGCAAGGATTTTAAATATTGATCGAAATGGTTAAAAACATACTCTTACAAGAGAAAAAATAAATATTTTTGTAAGGGTAAGATTTATTGGAATTATACTCTCACCTGCACTTACAAAGCGCAAGGCCTGGCACTCTTCAGATGCTCAAAACCCTTCTTCACGTCACCTAAAGCCCAAACTCAAACCTTTTTATTATTTGTTTTGTGGCTTGGTTGTCTGCAAATTGTAACTTGTCCGCTTGCATGCCCACAACGACGGAGGAAGCACACTGATGCAAAGAACCAAACTCTCCGTGCAAACTATATTAGGCAAACTCCGGAGGTCAAAATGTTTCTTTTTTAAGAGAAAATAAAAAACAGTCAAAGTGCGCATGAGCTGGTGTAGCGGATCTGTGCGCCCCTGTTCTTTTTGTCCCTTCACTCTTTCTTTGCTTCCTTTTCTGTCAAGAAAAAGAGAGAGAGAGCTGAGAGGTCGACTTCTTTGTATCAACTTTAGGGACGAAAATAATCCATACTGGTGACAAAACCGAAGTTTGGGGGAGCCGTAGCTATGTCACAGTGTCTGAATGTGCCAACAGGATCTAGCTGACAGGTAGGGGAGGCCTTGCAAGTGCATTGTTTTCTAGCCACTCAGTCTTGAACTCGGTCCCGTGTCCAGGTGGCAGCACCTATTTGAAAAAAGTGGATTGAAAATGTGTCCTGTGCGGCGGACGACATTGTCCGATTAGGCTTTTGAGAGCCAGATGTTGCTCAAGATCACAGAAATGTGAGTTGCAGCAGCAATAAACGCTTCCATAACACTCGTGTTTTGTGTCTTACCCTGGGACAGTGAGGTTGAAAATAACGCTGTGAAAGTAACGGGTGACCTTTTGAAGTAAGAGTCGCTTACTTTCATAAAAGTGTGATTGTGATTAGTTACAATTTAGCAACGTGTAATTGAAATTCCTTACATTTCTTTAGTAACGTGCAAAAGTTGGGCTCAATTGCAATGGTACTGACCAAGAAATATATTTTACGGCTTTTAAGGGTGCACGTTGGTATTGCATACAAGAACAAAAGCACACATTATTTTTCTATCTCTTCTTCGCAATACTTGATGACGTATCTCGGAGGTTGTTGTGTCGGCATAGTCCCCCAGTGACGACATTTGAATGCAGCTCATAGGTTGGACACAAGCATTGCGTGCGCACTCGATTTGGGCTCGAGACAATCAATAGTATGGTTTCTTTTGATGAAGTGCTGTGCATCTATCTTCAGTTTTCTAGTTTGTGGTGACGTTGAGTCAAACCCAGGGATCACAAAATATCGATAAACGCTAGTGCTAATGTTTAATGGTTTGGAGGAAAAGTTTGAGAACTTTTCCGCTCAGGTTACGTCGAGCGAAGACCTCAGAAAGACTGAGGCAGAAGCATTTCAAGAACATACTCACACTGGAACAAAAAGTTCATAATCTTGAAAACAGAAAATGTAAAAATAACATTTAAAAAAAATAAAAAATAAAATAAAACAGAATATAGAAATAAAAAAAAATATATGGGCCATCATTTCTGAACAAACTACCCTCTAGCATTTTTAATTTAAGAACAAAATACAATCTCAAGAATGCCCTGAGAAGTTTTAGTTTGTAAAGTGCTCACTGGTTTGCTTTTTATTTTAATTTCTTAGTGTGGATTTTATTTTGCATGTTTCCTCTCGCATATGGCTGGTTTCACTGATTGTAAGACGCTGCCAGTCATGCCCAATGTGGCTTAGGCAGGTCTGACTTAACACTCACTTTGTTCATTTGCAGTAAAATTATTATTATTATTATTATCAACTCAATGATCCATGGCCTAAACGAGCCTCCTAATGAAAGTCTGTCTTCACGAAACGATGAAGTGCTCACGGAAATATTTGAACAAATTTTAGAAGTTGCATTAAAACACTATCAAGCGCATCCATCGCTCGGAAAGCCCTCGCGGAGGCTTCCAATGCCCCGTCATACTGTAGCATATGATTACGGAGAAAAACGGGTAATACTTCAAAATGCAAGAGAACAAATAGGCACAAATACATTTACTATCGGTGAGGACTTTTTAATTCGGGTGCGCTCTGTCAGAAAGTTGCTTTTATGGCAGCTCGCAATCCACCGGAAAAAAGGGTGACATGGTGTATTTCTCCTACAACAAACTAAATATAAACGACAGTGTTTACATCTAGGATCAGCAAAAAATAAAAGATAACTTAAAGCTTGGGCAGACTGGCCATCATCCATCCGATAACACTGCATGACAAAGTAGCAAGGCTGATGAAAGGGAGCTAAGGCCGATATCACTAAATGCGACAAGTATCGTTAATAACGCTGACCAACCGGAGGCGCTAACATGTGCTTACGACCCACATGTAATTATGATGTCAGAAACCTGGCTGCATGAAGACATTCAGGACAGTGAAGTGGTACCGCCTAGCTACAGTCTCATTCACACAGATAGGTGCTCCCGAAATTGCGGGGTTGCTATAGTAGCTAGCACTGGAAGATGCTGGTAATGCAGAAAGTGTTTCGTGCAAGTTGAACTCTTTTAGAACTTGGATAACACTTAAAACCGTTTAAAAAAAAATGAAAGAATTAACTGACGTAACTGATTACTTAAAATCACTAACACTAATAACCAAACCAAATTGGTAACAGGAGGACCTAGGCTAGCCACTCCCTAGGCTAGCACTCCCTCCTTTGTACCTAGGCTAGCCACTCCCTCCATGACCAACTTAACATTGGGAGCGTGAAACTCCGAATGTTAAGTTGGTCACAGGAGGGAGTGGCTAGCCTAGGTACAAAAGTGTCTGAGTCACCGCTTGAGCTCGTTTTCAGTCATAGTCTTCGTCAGGTTGTTACAGAACCGATGCGTGTCACTTGCACATAATGTTTCCTGCTTGATTTATTGCTTGTTAGTAAACACCTTGATGACTGCATTGTTTTTGTTCGTGACCGGATGACTGATCACGAACTGGTGTTTTTCAAATGTAATATGTCTGTACGTCGCACGAACCTGGTTGAAATGAAAATGTACTACGATTTTGAGAGGGCGAATGACGAGTCTGTAGTTGATTATCTCGAGTAGTATATTAATGACTTTGATCTGTCGACTGATGTTAATGAAATGTACATCAAACCATTGCATTGCCAATTTTATTCCTCAAAAGCAAGACTTAACGCCAAAACCCATGGATCATGAGGGATATTTTGCACGCGAAATGAAAACTGAAAAAGCTCCGTAAGCACCATTCGCACGCTGTTTGTGAGCAGGTTGGTAATCTAAAAAGAATGATAATATTAGTGAAAGAAACATACTGCACAAAGTCATTGCTTAAATTTCTTGTGTCTTCCCTCAAAAGTTTTGGCGTTATCTATCACCGGTGAGAAGCAGCATCACCCAGTTGTGCATTGACAGCGATTCAGTGAGCGACAAGACAAACATTGGGTTTGAATTTAATTGCCATTTTCTATCCGTGTTTGCGAGAGAGTCGAGTCATCAAAATACAATACCACGCAGTGATAATGTAAGCCATCTTATATCTGAGGAGGGTAGTCTGTCATTGCTACGTTCACTCGATGCTAAGAATTCATCTGGACCAGACGTTTTACCCAACACATTTCTTAAATGGTATGCCGAGTGGTTTGCCAAATACATAACAGACATATTCACTAGATCAATTCATGATGCAGTATTGCCGGATGACTGGCTAGTAGCTAGAGTTGTTCCCAAAAAGAAAAGTGGAAGAGGTGACTCGGTTAAAGACTATTGCCCCATTTCTCTGACCTGCACGTCCTGTTATTTGTTAGAACATTTCTTAAATAAACCACTCATTTTTTTTCCTCAAAGCAAAGGGTATGATTAACGCAAACTTTGAAACAGCGCTAAAAACACAAGAGACAAGAACGAGAAGTGGACGAACACGACGCTGACTGGCAACTGAAGTTTATTCCTGCGAGGAATGGAAAGGAAAACATAAAAGATGCACGATAGATAAAACATGATCCACCCCCTTGAGGCACGCCCGAGCACTTAAACGAATCTGCCGAATTTCTTAATGAAAGAGACTTCGTCATCCACCAAAGCCACAGACGGGGCACTAACACACGTGTCCGCTCCGTAGGTAGAAATAAAAAACGCCTCATCAATTTCTCTAGTCACTTTGTTGCGGTGACGAGCCAGAATCTTAATCTCCGTGAAAACCGGAGAACACGAACACCTATCGCAGTGAACTGCAAGGTGTCCCGACGGTGAAGACCGAAGGGTGTTCGTGTTCGTGTTCTCCGAAGGCCGAAGGGATAGGTGTTCGTGTTCTCCGGTTTTCACGGAGATTAAGATTCTGGCTCGTCACCGCAACAAAGTGACTAGAGAAATTGATGAGGCGTTTTTTATTTCTACCTACAGAGCGGACACGTGTGTTAGTGCCCGTCTGTGGCTTTGGTGGATGACGAAGTCTCTTTCATTAAGAAATTCGGCAGATTCGTTTAAGTGCTCGGGCGTGCCTCAAGGGGTGGATCATGTTTTATCTATCGTGCATCTTTTATGTTTTCCTTTCCATTCCTCGCAGGAATAAACTTCAGTTGCCAGTCAGCGTCGTGTTCGTCCACTTCTCGTTCTTGTCTCTTGTGTTTTTAGCGCTGTTTCAAAGTTTGCATTATGAACCAACTAGCCCAACTTCACGCCTTGTTGCGGTATGATTAACCCTGGCCAACATGGTTTTTGTATTGGCCTGGCAACAGTGACTCAGCTCATTGAATTTTATCATGAATTATCCAGCTATGTCAGTGATCGAACCCAGGTGGACGCAGTGTTTGTTGATTTGTCAAAGGCTTTTGACCGAGTACCTCACTGTAAACTAGTTGAAGTATTATTAGACCATGAAGTTCCTTTATATATCATTAGTGGGATAAATACATACCTCACAAACCGCCAGCAATTCGTAGTGGTGAATGGTGCCTTCTCTGGAATGCTAGGTGTTCATTCCGGAGAATTTCAAGGTTTGGTCTTGGGCCCTTTGCTCTTTTTATATATATGTTAACAGCTTGCTCTCAATTTCAACTTACGGCCCCATAAAAATAAGAATGTTTGCAGATGACGGCATAATCTACACCCCTGGATATTGAGTAGAAGTCCAAATAAATTTGAACATATCAGGCATTGCATCTTGGTGCCAGGAATACAACATGATTATTAATGTTAATAAAACGCAGTGCATGCATGTTGCAACAAAAAGAAATATATTGAGCTTTAACTATGTTGTTTGTGGATTCCAGCTGACGATCGTTGAGAATTGTAAATATCTGGGAGTGAATTTCAAGCGATTTAAAATGGAGCAAGCATGTCGAGTACATTGAAAAATGGACAGCTAACAAATTGTTGTTCCTAGAAAGAACGCTAGGCAGAGCTCCCCCTTCAGTTAAAATGTTTGGAAGGCTGTCACCGTGCCTGGGCTGACATTCGAAAACGCTGCCATCTGCGTTCCCAGCGAGCTGCGTGAGTACCTTAAACGGCGCCAAAGGGCGCTTGGATGTCAGGCGTTGGGGTGTCACGTACGGTTAGCAAACAAACTTGTAAAAGGCAACGTCAGCGGTCTTCCTTGGAGGCACGAAAGGCCAGAAGCAAGCTGGAATACTACAGACATCTCAGGTAGATGGATGGAGACCGCCCGCTAGGCATCTCTTCGTCTACATTCACCCAAAGAATGTCAACTCGACGTGGAGGAAGCGAGTTATTCGGCTTGGCACGAAGTTTGACATCTTCTCCTTGGACGCCGAACCCGAGACTAAGAGAAAATGGGTGGCTACAGTGCGGGACCAAGTAAGGACTTCTGAGAGAGACCGTTGGGTTACTGGCGAGTGGCAACATACAACCGTGCATCTATACACATTGCCGAAGACGGAGGTCAGCTTATACACATTCTGCGGGAAACAAGCTCGACGTTAGGCCTCTTATTGGGGCCCGTGGTGGTGCCCCGCGTACCCGACCATACCGACGCATGTACGACTCTGGTGTGACGGATACGGCGTGCAGCGCGTGTGGAGCAGACAAAGAAACTATTGAACACTTGCTGCTCGCATGCAAGGCGCTGTTTCCAGTGCCTGTTGGACTCAATGGGCTCAAAATCTTGCTGGAATGAGCACTTTAGATAACCTTTGCTCACGTTTGAGAGTAGGGGCAGGGGGGAGCTGTTTGTTGTGATACAGGCACATGCACTGTATTTTATGGTATTGGCACTGCCCTCTCTTGCAGGAGGCACTCATGGAGAAATTCCAGGTTCCCTCTCAGAGGCTGAGGGCCTACCTGCACTACCAGCCTTCCTACTACCACCTGCACGTGCACTTCTCCGTACTGGGCTTCGAGGCACCCGGCACGCAGGTGGAGAGGGCGCACCTCCTCTCCACCGTCCTGTCCAACCTCGAGATGTGCGGGGACTACTACCAGAGGGCCACGCTCGGCTACACGGTCAAGGAAGGGGACGGCCTCTGCGACAAGTTCAAGGAAGCCGGATACTTCGACGAGCCAGAGGAAAAGCCCGTCGACTGACCCTGCCTTGAGGACCAGCTGTCTTCTTTTATTTGTTTCTATTTTATTAAAGAGCCACATGCCGGCAGAAATGAAATGTCTTTTACGGCATGGCTTTGTGGCGGATCCCAGGGTTCGTTTGCCCTACGGTGTAGGGCTGTGGCCTGCTAAATTTAGTTGGGAAATTATGACGTCACGTCACGTCGTACGGAGCGTTTCCCTAAATTTGCCAGGGAAATTGCGACATCATCCGACACTGAGGTCACGTGGTGCACTTCCCCGCTAAATTTAGCAGGGAGAAATTATGGTGTCGCCTGACACCGAAACGTCATGAGGAGAGTTTCCCCGCTAAATGTAGTGGGGAAATTTCTTTGCTATACTTCCTTTCATATTGAGTCCATATGCAGCCGACACCATGAGCTGACGGGACCCATCGGACAGTGTCAAAAAGGCACCACCATGGTGTTTGCCACGTTCATGGTTTTGTTCTATCATCGCTCGACCAATCATCTACAAAGAAGGTCTTGTGACTTGCGAACACCGCCTGATTGGTCCCACTAGTTTGTGGCGTCGGCTGCGTCTGAACTTAAAGGCTAAACGTACAACCTCGGTTTCCTGCAAGGAAGACAATCCTCTTAGTGCTCCTCTCTTCTAAGCTGCAAGGAGAGCCAATTCGGGACAAGGTAAAAAGTGGAGAGGATGTACGAAAGGAGGAGGCGGGCAAAAGTGGAATGCGCGAAGTGTGCTTCGTTCGGCCTTTAAGCTGAAACAGAGTAGTATAAACTAAGTGGGAAAATAGCAGCGTAACGTGACAACGAAATTTCCGCACGTTTACCAAATTTGGAATGCTGGTGGAGAATAATTGCATGTGGTTTGTGCGCAGCAGAGTCTTCAGTGCGTCGGTACGGTGCCTGTAACGCATCTCCGGCCGGTGCATTTAGCGTCCTATTCCTACCACGCATCGAACATGGTCCCAAAGTGGCAACAAATGACGTCGGAAAAGCCGGAGTGTCAGTCTGTCGGATGTCACTATCCTGGCAGTCGGTCGCAGAGGTTCAAACGGAAAGCTTGACGAAAGCGAGTTTGGACATCGTCACGGCGTCCAAACTCTGGGCCGCCGAACCTTTTGTGGACTGTCAAGCCGAACAGCGTCCTGCATCGGAACAGGCATCTGGCACATTCACCGTCACACTGCCAGGAATCTGGCCGCAAACGGCATGACATTTTTATGACGTCGTCGGACAGAAATTGACGTAACACGTTTTCGGATGCAAGTAACGCACCAGTCGGAGACGTGTTTCAGGTACCAGAGCATCAGCGGTCGCCTCAGTTCATTTGCAGTTACACAGCAAGGAACCGAGAAATTTTTTGATGAGTTATTGTCTCCCTAATGAAAATTAATATGGCACAGGAAACTTGGAAAGAACCACATACTGTAAACGACTTATTTTTCGCAGGCTCAGTGTTTCGCGATTTAGGTCAAAGCTGAAGTTTTGCAATAATTTGCGGGTTCTAATTTTCGGGACGCGGTGGGATCTCAATATAGATTCCAATGTGTTTACATTGTATCGGAATTGTTCGCGGGACCTATTCTTCGCGAATTGTAGGCGATTTGCGAAAATGAGATCCTTGCGAAAATTACCGTAAGTCGTTTACCGTAATTGTTTTATAAGACCCAAGTAAAGGCTAGCAAGACCACTGCTGAGGGTGATGTTTTTTGAGAATTGTCCTTGAGAAGAACGGCTTGTGGGCCCTCCCATCGACTACGACAATGTGGTTAAAAGTTAAAAGCGGTGCAAAGACACGGACAAGAACGAGGATGTAGACGAAACAACAGTGCTGACTTTCAACTAAAGTTTATTTCGGGGGATTGGTGGCCGAGTGGGCAAGCGCACACCAGCTCGGAGCACGTGGAGCGAAAGCTTGTGCTGCAGAACCCAGGGATCCTGGGTTCAACCCCCACCCCTGCCCGTTTCGATCTGGATGAGCATCGTACCGGCGTGTGGCCATGTATCACTACTGCGTGGCGCACATTAAAGGCCCCAGGCTAGCGGTCGTACTGCACTGGCTAAATTGCTCATCTACAGCGAGTGACTCGTTGGAACTTTGAAATGGCTGACCAACTACACGCTGTATAAATATTCACACAACCCCAATTATTATTGAAGTTTATTTGTGCTGATATTGAGTATAAATACTGCAAAGCCAAACAAACAAACCGAAGAGAAAAGAAAAATTGACAGCATCTCCACGTGGTGAATGATGTTGATTGGGGCAAAGCTCTGGTGGTGCTTGTCTGCGTAGACGCTGAGCTGCAGCATGCCGAGCCTTTCGTTAGTTTTCATCCATTTCAGAAAGATAATGTGTGGTATGGAACGTGGTTATATGCGCATTTCAGCATTTGACCGCAGCGCCCTCTCGTCTATAAACGTTGAGCCAATGCGTGCAGAGTTTAACGCGATTATATACGCATTTGACCACAGCGCCCTCTCCTGTATAGACGTTGAGCGGCTACATATGCAACGTTTCATCTATGACATCCCCAGCTCTTGAGTTACTACCACATCTCGGAGCCCCCTACTCGTCCCGCAGTGGTGGCCGAGTTATTAAGGCGATGGACTAGAAATCCATTGGGGTCTCCCCGCACAGGTTCGAATCCTGTCGACTGCGCAAACATATTTTTTCATCCTTTTTTTTTCATCAATTTTTTTCAACCTTTTTTATCTTTTTTTTACACGAGCAGGTGCTTACGTATTTGTGACCACGTGAGCTCACGAGCGGGACCACGAGCACTGGTTGCCAGACAGACAGATGGACGGACGGACATGGCTAGCCCCTAAGGAGCTTCGCCCCTAAAAAGGACGTCATGTATTGCTCCAGTGCTTCTAAAAAGCAACAAATCTTTATCTGACGGGTAGTGATGGTGCGCTGACGGTTTGGCCCTAATCTCCGTGCTTCTATACTTTCTCGAGTCTGTTATAATAATGCTTTAGCATTAGTGCCCTGGTACATGCGCTGGCCTTTGACTGTCCTGGAGCACGCTTATCCAAAGTTCGCAACATCACCACGGGATGGCGCCACAGGCCCACGGGCTGTAGAAACTGGCTAGAAAACACCTGCAAGCGCCGACAGATGGCGGCACGGTGCATATTTCGAGAAGCTTGGCGAAGGACGCTTGCCAGATATTCGCCGCACGGCTGTCCTAGAGCCACTAAATAAGTTTTTAGTGGCACTAGGCTGTCCGATTGTCGGAAGGTCGCAGAAAATGGCAGCACCGATTCCGCCAACGTCTAGTCACATGACTATCGGACAGATCGGGAGAGGAGGTGCTACGCGGCCCGGGGGAAGTGGAGGTAGCGGTGCGTGACGCGAGTAGTGAAGGCGAACGATGCCATGAAGTTTTCCCGGGCGCACAAAATGAGCTGCTGATTTTGCGCATCCATAGCAAGTCGGCCTTCTGGGACCTATCGAAACCTTACCATGGACAGCGGCGGATGCTACGAGCCGTTCCAATGCCGTGTCACGTGACCTTTGGGGGAAACGCGGCAATGCCTGAGGTGCGTAGTCACGCGATTTTCATACGCAGTGCTCCTTTCGCTGGGACCAGCAAAAAAGTAACCTCACGTAAAATCTTCAGGTATGCACATTTTAATGGAATATTTAAAAAAAATGTTTTAAAGTCAGAAAAACCGCGAAGAACGAGAGGAACCACGAAGGGCGCCACGGAGGAACTCGCCTGTTATTTCGAATTCATCTCCGATCATTTCCCAGCGGTTGCGTCGTGTCATACAGAAAGGAAAAAAAGTCGCACTGTTCCCAGGAACCACTCCGTTGGGAAAATCATTGGGGAAGTAGGGATTGCGGACAAAACGACCCTCCCTTGCAACGTGAAAGACGCGCGGAGAAGTGGTCTGCTTATTGCCATGGCATCGCAATGTCGCTAATGTACGCCACCTCCCATTGACTTCTTTCTTCTGCGGCAAGAAACGGCGAGCCCTCAACCGCGCGCGGGGCGGTTTCTGGACGGCACCGAACGTCCAGCCGCTGAGGGCGAAAACTGGTTTTGGCTGGCAGCCAGCGGCTGCCAGCGGCGCGCGGCAAGCCTCCGCGACGCTAGTGTGGTTGGGCGTTTAACCCCCCCCCCCCCCAACCCTCCCCTCCCCCGCCGCCGCACCGCCGGCAGCCTAAGTACGGCCAAACCCTGCACACCTCGGTTGCTAGGTTTTGCGTAGAACCAGCCAATCATGTGCGACCGCCGTTGCTTATGCGTCCTATCGCCTAGCACTCGAAGAAATAATCGGCCTAGGAGCGGGCGTGCGCTCTGGACTCACTGCAGGAGGCCCCTGCAGCAGGCTTTGGATTCCTGTGGACGCACACGGGCCTGCAGTTCAGTCCTTCGGCCTGCCACGCCGATCTTGACGCGCAAACGTCTTACCATGTCACTGGGCTGTAAGCGGACGGTGTCGCCGTCCCTGTATGCACAACGTTGTATGCACATAGAAGTTGTAATGAAATTTTGGTTCTCTTTTCCTGCGCATCACGCGCACGTCCTTCATGCACCCGCCTGATCTGCTTGCACCAGGAAGAATAGGGTTTCGGGAATGTTCATCCCGTGGAAAAGTGTTGAGGGGAGGCATTCACCAAGCTTTAAAGGAGCGGTGCAACGATATTTAATTGGAATGTTTTTAACTGTACACGAGCTTACTGGCACAAGTGGGAGTCAAGGATTCTCGCACGCAACGCCACTTGCCAAAAAACTCCTTTGTTGCGGTGTAATTTCAAAGACAAGAGCGACCATTTTCATTCAATCTCTCCTTTGCAAAATTTGATGACGTAAAGTGGGGATCGCAGTACACCCATATGACGATATTTGAATGTGGTTCATAGATTGGACCCGAGCATTGCGTGGGCACTCGATTTGGGCTCGTGATAATTACTAGCTCGAGAAGCATTCGGGTAGTAGCCCGTGTCCAATCGCTGCATCGACGACAATAGCCGAGCCATAACAATGTCTGGAACTCAGCGCGTGTCCTGTGCTTTGCCAGCCACAGCGCGTGGCTATGATCAACATTGGCGGCATATAATCGGCTCCAGATCACGTGGCCGCTTGTTCTGGCTGCGAGTTGAGGGGGCGAACGCTGCTTGTTTTCTTTATTTTTTTTTCTGGGACTTCTATTGCGTGGGGTGAAAAACGAACGCGTGTATCATAGGTCATTAACGTCAGGGATCTGTTCTGAGCGGTATTTGCGCAAAGTACAAAAATTGTTGCATTGCCCCTTTAATATACGAAGTAATTTTTTTAAAGCTTTACAGATTTTAATGCGAATAGCATTCTTTTGGATACTTCACGCACTTTTCGTCTATGTATCTATCTATCTATCTATCTGGCTATCTAACCTCTTACGCCGCGGGTCGATAAATAAATAAAAGAGACCGGCGCCGGCTGGGATTCGAACCGTTGACCCTTTGATCAGCAGGCAGACGCGCTAACTACAGAGCTATGAAGGCAGTCATTCACCGTGCTCTAAACATTAGTTTATATCTTACCATAGGACGCGCTTTGCAGCGCTGTCACAGCTACCGGTGCGCGCGCGTTCCATGCACGAGGGCTAGCTCACGCTCTCCCGCGCTCACACTCTCCCTCTAGCTCACCCTCTCCCGCGGTCGGGAGACCTCTAGCTCAGCCTCACGAGAGCGGAATGAGCCCTCGTGCATGGAACGCGCGCGCACCGGTAGCTGTGACAGCGCTGTAAGCGCGTCCTATGGTAAAGATATAAACAACCGTTTAGAGTACCGTTGGTTGAGACTAGCTGAGACGCCAGAAAGTCTGGTCGGTACCATTTTGAGTGTTTGTGCGTATGGCGCGTGCTTTGCTCGCCTTCCTAGTGACACAAACGCACGTGCTGGGCTGCGGAGATCGTGCGCAGGGCTGTGAAAGTGTCAACAAATTTAGAATCGCCTCAAGAGTGGGCTGGCGTATCTAGAGTGTGCCGGCCACCTGACGAACGCGCATAACTCCGCACCGTTTGATGCTATTCGCATTAACGTAGATAATCATTCCCAAAAGATGGGTTCTGCTGATTTTTTTTTTTAGTCGTTAAAGTTACATTTATGCAGTTTGTGCAGGTGAGTTATACGGCCAGATGGACATACAACAGGGGGATAATCGTAACGATCAGTCTGCTAATTAAGTAAGATTTGTTAATTCACTTTTTAATTAATGAAAATATACGTATGTTTCCAATTGGAAACTTGCTGAGCGTCATCAAAACAACTAAATGAACTTTTTTAGAAAGATATATGGCAGCATTTCAATGCGTTTCATAAAAACGTTTAATTGTGACGCGTTCCTAGATTTGGGTTTCTTATCGGAGCGCATCTTTGCTCCTGCGGTCCTGCTCCCCAGTGGCCGAGACGTACAACACACGTGCGCCATACTTCCCTCCACCCTCAGTGGCGGATCCAAGGGGGGGGGGGCGACGGGGGCAGCCGCCCCCCCAAACCAAGTCGACCCTCCCCTCCCCCCGGTGTGGATCCCCGGGTGCATACGAAAGAAAGGGAGAATAGCATCCTTACAAATTTTCCGCCCCCCCCCCCCCCCCCAAAAAAAAAACAACAAACAACGGAAATCTGGATCCGCTCCCTGTCCACCCTACGAGGGAGGCGAGGCGGTGGCTTCGCGCCGCGACCACCGCCACGGCGCGGTTGTCGCCGCGGCGCGGCACCTGCTGGCGGGCGCAAACTGAGCGTTTTTTCAGAACGCCGTAAAATGCTGTCCCTGCCTTAGCTTGACGCGGGAGCGGGAAGGGGACTAGTTATTTTTCACTCTTTTATATTTCCCCACTTCAAAAGTTGTCCCTGCCTTATATCTGCCTAAAAAGAATTCATGTAGTGGTTTTTGATGATGCTCAGCAAGTTTATAATTGGAACTATTTATCTATTTTCTCTAATTAAAAGTTATAATTAACGAAAATAGACTTAATTAACCGACTGATCGTTACGATTAGCACCCTACATTATGTACCCCTAGCCGTATAACTCACCCGCACAAACCACACACCTGTAGCTTTCACGACTATTTATAAAACAAATCTGTAAAGCTAAAAAAAATGTATATAACCGCTGCGCGAAATGCTCATGCATTTCTTCGAGATTTCGGCCCATTTTTATTTCACATCCTTGAACTTTCAATTGTGTGTGAGGACCGCATGTAAATCAGTGACTTGTATTAGCTAATCAGCATCTAGAGCCAGTAAGTGTATGCAATAATATTGCCTTATTTCCTCATTAACATGACTGGACACGTGGCTCATGGCACGGACGTTGTTTTGCGCACTACAGAAACAATTTGCTAACCGGATTCGTGTTTGAAAAACAGCTACACCGTTTCTGCAGTGAAAAATCAAGCGCCTGTAGTGTATAAATTAAAAGTCCATGCAGGATGGAGAGCTCAGACTCGACTTAAATGTAAATATTGAGAGATTTTCAAGAGCTGTGAAGATTCAAAGCTTTTATTTTTATTTGAAATGCTCCGAATCTACCTGAATAACAATCCAGGAATTCAGTGGCCCAAGGCAGGGGCGCTTTCTTATTAAAAAGGCTTTATTCCTATTTCAAATACGACGATACTCACATTTAAAGGTTTCCTGTGCATCTGAAGGTTGCACAAAAGCCTTACCATATCACTGCATTTATGCAGCCGCTGTTTAAAGGGTAATCTGCAAAGAAAAAAATTTTTTTAAACAGCCTAATTGGGACAAGCATGTCAAAAAACAATTTTTCCGACAGAAAAAAAAAATTTTACAGCAATATTTATTGCGTGAGACTGATTTTAGTTTGCGGCCATTTCGTCCGTTTTAAATCGCGCGCCACGAAGTTGGGATTTCGTGACGTCAATCCCAATCGGCTTTATTAAAAAATACGCTACTTCCGTTGCAAAAATATTAATTGGGTAATCCTCCGACACCGCAATGCGCTCGGCAAAAAATGAAAAACATTTTTTGGGGGTGTCAGTGCGTCCCTTTAAAGGGTAACTGTAAAGAAAAAGAAGTTTTTTGTACACAGATTAATTGGGACAAGCTTATCAAAAACAAATTTCCCGCCAGAAAAAAAAATTTACAGCAATATTATGCGTGAGACTGATTTTAGTTTGCAATTCTTCGTCCGTTTTAAATGTGCTGTCCACGAAGTTGGGATTTTGTGACGTCTATCCCAATCGGCTGGTATACTTCTCATTGGCTAAGAGTTTGATTATATGCCGCTCAAAAGGAAATATGCCACTCAAAAGGAAATAGCAACATATAACAAAGGTTTAACAACCAAGATCTAAGCTGTCAATCAAACTTTTAGCCAATGAGAAGTATACCAGCCGATTGGGATAGACGTCACAAAATCCCAACTTCGTGGCGCGCATTTAAAAACGGACGAAGTAGCCGCAAACTAAAATCAGTCTCACGCAATAAATATTGCTGTAAATTTTTTTTCTGGCGGGAAATTTGTTTTTTGACATGCTTGTCCCAATTAGTCTGTGTACAAAAAAACTTTTTTTTTCTTTACAGTTACCCTTTAAAGGGACACTGACACCCCCCAAAAAATGTTTTTCATTTTTTGCCAGGCGCTTCATTATGGTGTCGGAGGACTACCCAATTAATATTTTGCAACAGAGTAGCGTATTTTTTTAATAAAGCCAAAAGACGCAACTGTTCGAAATCGAAACCGAAACTTGCGCGCGGAGGTCGGAGGAGTGGAGAAGAGAGAGTGGCGGAAGTCACGTGGCTACACCCAACCGTGCGCTTTTTTTTCTTCTTTTTTCCCCCCTGCGTAGCAGACGATATGCGGCGTTAGCGGGAACTGTTTGCGATTCTTTTGCAGTTATGTTTGTTCCGCTCGCTGTTCTGTACTATAAGATGAGTTGTTTTGTACATTGAGGAGTGGGAGATGAGTAGTGAGTGCCCGTAGTTAAAGAAGCGGTGCAACGACATTCAATTGGAATGTTTTTCACTTTACACGAGCTTACTGGCACACCTGAGACTCACGGATACTCACACGCAACGCCACTGGTCAAGGAACTCCTTTGTTGCGGTGTAATTTCAAGAACAAAATCGATCATTTTCATTCAATCTCTCCTTTCCGAAATTTGATGACGTAGCTGGGGTGATCGCAGTCTTCCCCAATGACGATATTTGAATGCGGTTCATAGATTGGACCCGAGCATTGCGTGGGCACTCGATTTGGGTTCGTGATAATTACTAGCTCGAGAAGCATTCGGGTAGTGGACCGTGTCCAATCGCTGCAACGACGACAATAGCCGAGCCATAACAATGTCTGGAACTCAGCTCGTGTCCTGTGCTTTGCCAACCCCTGCGCGTGGCTATGATCAACATTGGCGGATTATAATCGGCTCCAAATCACGTGACCGATTGTTCTGGCTGCGAGTTGAGGGGGTTAAAGCTGCTCGTTTTTCTTTAATTTTTTTTTCTGGGACTTCTATTGCGTGGGGTGAAAAACGAACGCGTGTTTCATAGGTCATTAACGCCAGGGATCCGTTTTAACCCACGTAGCACGAGAACGTTCTGAAAACATTCCGGGAATGTTCAAAGAACATAGGCAACATTCTTGGAATGTTGCAGATTTACGTAAGAACATTCTATCAACCTTGTCAGAATGTGGTGCAGGCACTTATCGCTACATTCGGGGAATGTTTTCAAAGGGATATTCTCAGAACGTTCTGAGAACCACATTGAACATTACCAGGACATTCAATCAACATTGAAACATCCTAACAAGGTTCTAAGAGCGTTCTTAGAACAACCAAAGAGTTTCTGCAACATTCTTGGAATGTTGCAAATTTACGTAAGAACATTCTATCAACGTTGTCAGAATGTCGCGCAGGCACTTATCGCTACATTCGAGGAATGTTTTCTAGGGGATATTCTTAGAATATTCTAAGAATGACAAAACATTCAATCAACATTCTCAAGGTTCTAGAACGTTCTCGGTACATCCAAAGAATGTTTGCAACATTCTCTGAGGAATATTGACAAAGATCCCACAATTATGGCTTGCTTAGGCTACAGCCCCAACTAATGCTGTACTACAGGGTGAAACAAGAGACGGCAGCGTTCTTTAAATCGACCGGAAAATTCGGTTTCTAACCTATCGCGCTACGACTTTGTGCAGCGCTCACAGATGGTGCATTTGTTTTGTAAAATTTGCAAAGAACGAACTTACCTGAGGAAAAAGTAAAGAAAGAAAAAGGCTTAGCTCCTATGGAAACGCAGCGACGCCACCGGTCTGCAAACAACACGGCGCCGTTTCGCACGGGAGACAAGAGATGGCGCAAGCGGTCGCGACGCCAACGAACGAGCAGACGACGCCGAGAGCCGGCGTGTTCAGCAGACAAGGAACTGCAGTTCGTTGTTGTTACCGCGCCTGTTTTTGTTTCTGCAAATGTCGCCGCCTGCGGAACGCGAGCCGCTTTTGAGTCGAAAGGATCGTCTGCTAAAGTGCCGGCTCTCGGCGCCGTATGCTCGTTCGTTGGCGGCGTTCGTTGCGCCATCTCTTGTCTCCCATGCGAAACGGCGCCGTGTTGTTTGCAGACCGGTGGCGTCGCTGCGTTTCCATAGGAGCTAAGCCTTTTTCTTTCTTTACTTTTTCCTCAGGTAAGTTCGTTCTTTGCAAATTTTACAAAAAAAATGCACCATCTGTGGGCAACGCTGCACAAAGTCGTAGCGCGATAGGTTAAGAAACCGAATTTTCCGGTCGATTTAAAGAGCCTGCCGTCTCCTTGTTTCACACTGTATACTTCGTCTCACCTTTGTATGGACTATTGTTAGCCGCGCGTGCTAAAAGCGCGAGCTAGTCGCTTTGAATGAAGTCGCGGCAGCTGCACGAGCGCTCGTGCAGCAAGTGTTCTAGTCAAGGCAGTCAAGGCTGGCCGCTCGCGCTAGCACAGCCTTCGCCGTTAGTCCATGCTAGGGTGAGACGAAGTATACATAGATGTAATAAATCTCCTCACAGGGCAGTCGATATTTTTTAACCGAAATATAATTTCTGCAGGCTTAGCACAAGCTAGCCACTTTCCCAGCGCACCAGCCTGAGCATGTAACATATCGACAGTTTACTCCTACTTATCAAAACGTACTGCATAGATAAGCGACTACTCACTCAGAGCATAAGAACAGATACCTACGGCATCCCACACTCAAGCGGGACAAACCTTTTTCAAAGTAGTGAACCCGTGATGCTAAAAATCGGGTCTATTCAAAACTGCCTCTCTACATACGCAGTGAGTGCCAAGTTCATCATCAAGTTTTGAAAACCATTGCTTTTCTCTACACCTTATATCACGCTCCTCGGTAGACTCGTGTAATATAAAACTGATCCCTTATGCTAAGTTTCCAGAAACTCCGCTTAATTTGCATATTTTTGGCACAAAGTGGCATATAGGTGGATGGTGTTTCGAACCACAGGTTGCGTCAAAGCATCGTAAAGTTGGCTTCACCTGCGAAAATTCTAGGAATGTTGGCAAGCGAACGTTCCAAGAATGTTGCACATACGAATGTTCGAAGGGGAACGTTCCGAGAACATTGTGCATACGAATGTTCGCCAACGAACGTTCCTAGAATGTTGAGCAGCTTACCTTGCAAGGAATGTTCGCATACGAACGTTCCTAGAACGTTCCGAATGATGTTTTAACGTTCCTTCAACATTCAGAACACCCAGGGAATGTTCGCACGACTTTGGATGCTACGTGGGAAGCGGCATTTGCGCAAAGTGCAAAGAGCAAAGATTGTTGCATCGCCCCTTTAATTTTCATGATCGGCTCCGAAAAGAATACACCCAAGATGTTGCGTGAAGAGCTGGCTCACATGTCCTGCGTCCGAAAAAAAGTGGCATTGTGCGACAGAGTTTCCGAAAGATCAACGGGATCGGGACCAATGGCTGGCTGCAATTCCTGTAGAACATTTACGGGCACCTCGGAAAGCGGACGCTACCTGATTTATATGCTCCTTGCATTTTGTGGAAAGTGATTACATTGAGTTCGCAGGTGTCAAAAAGGAAATCCCATCCCATTTAATTCAGCGACGTTTCGTCCACAATATTTGTTTGTTTCTTCAGTGATAATTGTAAAAAAAAAAGAAATGTAAACATCAAAAAATGTTTGAAAAAAAAAAAAAAAAAAATGCCATTACCGGGGATCGAACCCGGTCCTGCCGCGTGTGAAGCGGACGTCGTTCCCACTGAGCTACTGGGGGCATTTTTTTTTTTCCAAAACACAAAGAAGTTTATTTACATCATATTTACACGTTCACTCACAAGAGGTCAGATCAGAGTTATACAGAGAGTATGACCAAAGAAAGAGAAGGCACGTGCATCCGTGCATCCTAAGATATTGCATTACAAACCGCGTGGTCAGTAGAAAGACAAAGCAACGTGACTCGTGCTACGACGCAGTAATATAGACGATATCCCGAATGTAAGGGTGATTACGTAAAATAAAAAAGGTTCGGGTTTCGGGGAGGGTAGGAGGGACGGGGGGGGGGGTTGCATCGATATCCCCATTATGCTCAGCAGTTTCAGACACAGAGAAGAAGGTACATCTCTTGACAAGAGGAAGCGGAGGCCGAGACAAAAAAAAAAAAGAAAGCGCCACATTAAATATATAACGCGCACACTGAGCGCAAACATTGCAAGGCGCCTCCTCCGAGACATATGGAGAAGAGCTCTCTGGCTTACACATCGCGAGAGGAAGAAGATACAAAATGTTGCATAACGAGCCAGAAAGTGTACGACTCTCCCCTTTTCTCTCAAACACCCTGTGCGTCTAGCGCGCACAGTCATAGAAGTGGATCACTAAAAACACGCGCGCGCGACCGACAGCAATGGCTATTCCCCCGTCGCATTCCGCTCAGCTCAGCCCACGCCCACGCGCCCGCCGTTCACAGGCCGCCGCCAGTGCCCCGTACCCGTTGACGTACGCCGTTTTTCGCAGCGGCGGCGTCCCTCCTCAAGCTGCTTTTCGACGTTCTGCCATTCCTCGGCGTCCGCTTCCTTAGAAACCACAGTAAAGACCCATTTAAGCTTTGCCACAAAATGGCTCCAGGTTGGGCGCGCGTCCACGTGACACTCGACCATGTCTGTCCTCGACTGCCAGATGGCGTGGAGGCCGAGGAGCAGCATCACGGTGGTGACCCGTGTCTCATCGTTCCGCCCGGAGTCAAGAAACCTCAGTGCGGACCATTCCACCTCAAATGCGTCTCTCAGGTTGAAGGTCGTCCTCATCTCGTCCCAGAAGAGGTACGCATTGCTGCATTCCACCAGGACGTGGGAGAGGGTCTCGGTGTTGCCGCAGAGGTCGCAGTTGAGTGACCAGGGGACGGGTATTCCTTTTCGGTGCAGCCAGGTCTTCACGGGGAGCACCTCCATATGCGCGCTCACGAAGAAGTCCTTCGTATTCACAGGGACGGGGAGACGCCGCACGAGCCTGAAGAGCCCCGCTGCTCCGTCGGGAATCGGTGGTTGTCTGTATAGAGGAGGCGGAAAGGTCGCAGAAATTGCGTCCCAGTACAGCGACCTTTTGCCGATGGTGGCCAGGTAGTTCCAGGAGAAAAGGCTCTCAAAAAACCTGATAGAGTCGGCTATTTCTTTGTAGAATCGAAGTGCGGCTCCCTTGTCTATACGGCCAGTTGTGCTGACCATCCAGTTCCCCAGGTGAGAAAAGCCGAGGTAGTGCAGCGCTGTCAGGAGTGTCGGGTCCCTTGCGTCTCGAAAGAGGAGGAAGCGCTGCACGTGGAGCTTGAGGACGATGTTGACCAGCCCGAGGCCGCCGCTTTCTTGGTGCAGGAAAAGGTAGTCCCGGCGGGTCCGCTCCATGGAGGACTTCCAGAGGAAGATCGCCCAACTCCGGTGGATTCTTTTCGCCTCGGCACCTGGGCAGCAGACGGCCTGCGCTTTGTAGAGGACGGCCGGGTAAATGACGGAGTTGCAGACGTGGGCCCGACTGAAGATGGACAGGTGTCTGCTCTTCCACGGGGACAGCTTTGGCGCGATTGAGTTGGTAGTCCTCCTCCACACTGCCGTCATGCTCTCCTGCGGGTCGATCGGCACTCCGAGATAGCTCCCGAGGGAGGTGGTCCACTTGATGCCTCCAAATGTTTCCGGTGTCGTTGCCCATCCTCCTAGCCACACGCCCACCGATTTCTGTGGGTTTATTTCGGCCCCCGCCGCGGCGCAGAAGCGTCCCACGAGCTGCAGAACGGCCTCCACTTGCGGCTTCGAAGAGCAGACAAAACTCACGTCATCAGCGAAAGCAAGGACTCGCACATTGTCCTCGCCCAGTTGTAGTCCCGAGATGCGGCTGTCCTCGTTCACTGCTCGGCATAGCGGCTCGAGTTGCAGCGCGAACAATATGGGCGATAGGGGGCAGCCCTGCCGCACCGATCTCCCGACGGGGATGGGCGCTCCTCTCTGCCCGTTGACCAGCAGACGCGTGGTGATGTCTCTGTAGCATATAGCCACCCATTCTCGGAGCTCCTCTCCCACTCCGCATCGGTCCATGGAGCGCCGCATCTTGTTTATAGGGGGATCTCTGTCTTTAGTAATAACGCAGGCGGTAAACAGTAAGTTTGCTGCCGATTTTCCTCCAGCAAGAGCACTCCCGGGTCGAAGTCGGGAAGCTATACGCATTGGTGACATTCGCGCCTAGTAAGCAATCGTACGCGTGCATATTCAACTCGAAGTAGACGCGTCGTGCTTGAAGTTTGCGCGAGCGATGTCTTCAGCCATGAGAAGGGAGCGACGGCTCGGCGACGTCTTCGTGCAAATCAACTTGGTGGTCGGGCCTGTCGTACGGGATGAATACCAATTCTTTTGATCAGTCCCAAATTTCTCTTTTAAAGGCAGACAGAATTCGCCGGTACCGCGAACGACAGTTCTGAAGTAGAGGTCCCGCGCCCGTCGTCCACTGCCATCGCCGTCCCCGCGAGTCCCACGATACGCGAAACGACGCACGCACAGAACGCTTCCGGTTCTCTGTGGAACTTTTTTTCAATTGACTCCGTAAGTGTGACGTCATGGGTCCAAACAAACCGTTGCTAGGGTCGTTGTTATGGACAAATACATGTGGCTAGGTTTCGCTACGAAAACCCGACCGCTCAAAAATCAGGAGTAGGATTTAAACTTCTCAAAATCACAGATATAGAAAGCTTGAATGTCATATATGTTTCGACAGAAGTGTGCCGGTAATCGCTTGTTTCTGAAATATTTACGACTGCAACTTCCGGTCCTCAAGATGCCTGCAGCAGACGACGAATGCAAGAAGTATGCTGTCTGCCGCACGCCGGCCGGCCAAGTGGGGCCGTCGTTTGAATCGTGTGAATAAAGACGATATTCTGACATCGCATTTGTTTGAAATATAATGAGTTTCGTACACTTTTAAGATTTCATAGTGGGGTGCGATGCAAAATATGGTTTATCGAAAGTCCGGGCGTCGATCGAGATGATAGTCTGCTAAAAGATCGCATTGCACCCGCGAGAAAGCACTTCAGGCGAACGGTTGAGATCCCAAATTTTGTTTGCGGACTCGCGCTATGCGAGGGTGCTTCGTATACCTGGTTGTAACCATCGCGTCGAGAGAGATTCTTGCAGTTTCTTCAGATTTCCGCAAGACCCCAAAGCGCGAAAGAACTGGATAAAAAACATAAGGTGAGTCTATTACAGACTGTACTCGCATCGCGGGTTCGATGAAGATCTTCACCAAAAGAGCACATCCACGGAATTTGATGTATACCAAGGGGGAAAAAAAGCAAAATACTGCGAAATCGCGATAGACATGCAATTCTTTAATAACCTGACAACCACAATAATAAAATAATAATAACAAACGACTTACCTCGACGGCGTACGATTTGTTTCTCATGGTGGCCTGCACCACGCCGGTATATAATGCACTTCAGGTCGTCGTCGTAACTGATCTGCGTGACGTGGTTTGATTTTACTGCATTTTCACCCTCGTAACTAAGCTGGGTTGTTCACAGGAAAAAAAAACAAAAACGCACTTTGCGGAGGCTTCTACGGCCACGGCAATCCACTTGTTTTTGTCGCTTGTTTACCGACGCATTTCAATGAAGACGCCCGCTGCAACAGAGGCCAGCAAATCTATCGTGTCGTCTGCTACCAAAGCAAAGCGGAGTGTAAGACTTCAGAAATGGCTTTCATCGTTGCAATATGACACTGAGACGACAAGAACATCTTCATAATTAGATATCAAGAAGTGAGGTTGCTTACAAAAAATTATTTACTTACTTGTAAGCAAAAATCTAGCCTCATGTGGAGTCTCCATGCATTAGTCCATAGCAACGTCCCTAGCAACGGTTTGTTTGGACCCAAACGCCATGTTGTGACGTCATCACTTACGGGGTCAATCAACGTATTTGCAGCTTTTAGAAGCCACAAAAAAATGGGTTTCATATTTTTCTGTCTATTTAATAATCAGTGGTGTGCCTTCAGTGACCAACGACTTTGATTAAATTTGGTGGTCGCATCGATACCTTAGAAAATGGCCCGTGACCACGGAAAAGAGAGTGAGCGAGACTCGAACCGGCCAGTTCTTGATCGGCGGTTTTCGGGCGGAAAGAAACCGAATTTCGAGTCGCAAATTGTGTTTTGGGTAGTTGGGCTCTCATATGTCATGTCCAAATAAAAACCTCGGCGAGCATAAACATCTTGTCAGTGTCCCTTTAAAGGGGGGGGTGCAACGATTTTCAGACTTCGGCTAAAAATTCGTGGGAGTTGCCCTCGACACATTTGAAGTAAAGAACCAGAAAACTGATTTCCGCCTGCGTGTCCTAGTTGTTGCGTAAAAAAGATAAATATTGCCATTTCTGGCACCTCAACTCACTCCCAGTCTTCAGGGTCACACCCTGGTCGCACTCCCCAGTGACGTCATTCGGAGTGCCGTGCGTTCCCGTGTGCTATCTCGGAGGACGCTCTGTCTCTCTCCGCTGACATTAGCGGGCGTTATGCTGCAGCTTTATAGCCGAGCGAGGTCACGTAATCTTTTCGCCGTAGTTCCTTCGACTGCCACTTGGGGTTGCAGGTGGGGAAAAGCTCGACTTTTGCTTTGCGATTATGCAGCGGGAATCGTGAAATTTTTTTCATAAGGAGGTGTTTTTTCTATTCGCCGGGACGCGATAAACGACATAAAAATGACAAGATGCAAATTCTTTTAATCATAAATCGTTGCACTCGCCCCTTTAAGGTGCAACCCCTGCTGCGGAGGCCGTTTCTGGCTTCTTTTGAGGCTTTATAACTTTTATCTATGAGTTGTACAATGATAAAGGTGATGTGAAACGAAAGAACTGCTTGTCGACTGCACTGCACTTTAATGTCTGCGTTTACTCTTAGTTGTTAGTTTATTATTTTACTAATAGACTATAGTTTCGGATATTGAATGTTGTTTTTTTCGGCTTATTCCGTCCCAATGTCCACGATAATTTACGTGAACGGTCTGTTGGATGTAGTGAATTAAAAAAAAATCGGCAATAAACTGTACAAAACATGTATATTAAAAATATTAATTTAAAATGATGTTTCCTCGTGCTACAAAAACGGAATCACGTCAACTAACATAAAAAATAATGAGACATTAACTTACAAAACATTTTTGATATTACATCTTCCAGAAATCGCATATCGGGAGATTACAAAGTGGAAACGCTTTGTAAATTGTATTCTAACACAAAATTGCCTAAACAGCCGATTTTGATCATTTCACTGTTTATCCAAATCTATAAAAAAATGTACATAGGTTTTTGTGTGGTTAAATTTTTCAATAAATTGTCAATGCCTTAAAGTAAAAAAAGATCTCTTCGCAGTAATTGCGTGATAATTTTCCAAAACTGCGTCTATTCTTTATGGTGCTTCCAGTATGCGCTTCTTCTTGAGAGTCGCTCCTGAGTATTGCACCTTTCCTTCTTGAACGAATGTATTGTTACTGGCGTTTGATATTCGTGAATAAGCTCAGCACCGCATTATACATCGTACTTTGTTGCAGCGGTAAGGCCAAGGTTCACCGAACGGTCACGACAAGGGCAGTTGTTTCTTTTCTTTTCCGTCCTTGTGCGAGCCATAAAGGGGCCCTCCGAGCGTTCTACGATTGTCTATTTATGGCGGTAACCCAATCTACGGGCCCTAAGGATCCTAAAAATCATAAAATTACGGTCATGCGCGGCGGATTTCCTATTAAAATTGCTATCAAAGTCCCCGGCACGCCCCCCTTTCTGAGATGACCCCGGAAAACGGGAGGGGCATCTCTTTACGCGTCAGCCAATAGCAAGCGAAGGATTCCGGCGTCACTGCGCGTCACCAACGCGGCCGACCGCCGACCCGCGGAGGAATCTCTCGAACACGCGCGGACCGTCGTCAAGGAGCCCGGACTTTGTGCTCGGCAGTCGTCGTTCGTCGCACCGCACCGTCGCGCTGCTACTGCAATACGCAGTCGCATTCCACAGATGACAAGGAAAAGTTTGACTCGTTGACGTGGAAGGATCGCAAAGCTGGCTTCGGAGTCGGGATCCACGGGAAGAAGGAACACGTGTCCCGCAAACGCACGCCTGCACACGCCCCGGGAAGCAGACGAGCCGACGCGCCGACGCATCACCCCCTAACAACAAGCTTGCGGGGAGAAAACATAGTTCGCTGGTTTTGGAACGATAATTGCGAACTATGTTTCCCGCACCACAATCAGTTTACGTTTTTCTCAAACTCTAATTTACAACAAGCTTAAAAAGTGTTGCAATAATAACGTTCGCATTCACCGCGAGATGCAGCATTTCCATTGGTCAAGTTTTAGCGATGGGCAGGGAATGGGGGATTGTCTTCCAAGAGAAAATAGTCCCGATATATTTCTACTGCCATCTGCTTAATAAACGGTTTTGTAATCTAAAACTTTGTATACATATTAACTTGCACCTACTACGCAATATAACAACATAAACAGACGATCTCAGAAAGCCGGAGGGCCCTTTAAAGGGGCTCTGCAAGGACTTTTTTACTGGTTTTTAATTTGCACCGAACCTGAGCGCACTGAACGTAGTAACTTAGTGAAACTTTTCTTTTCTCGAAATTCGCTTTATTTTAGAAGTTATAGGCAAATTAAGATTACAAAAACAAGCAAAAAATAACCTCCCTCATGACGTCCTTGGTTGCTTGAGTGGCCGTGAACTAGAGGAGGGGTAGTGAGCTCATCGCGAGCGCTCACGGCTGCCGCACTCCGTGTCGACGGCGCGAGAGGGCGCCACTAAAGCATGTTTTGGATAGGTTGTATGCAGCGGGCAGCCGGAGCGGCTCTCATTGCATTTGCTGCGCGATTAAACACTAATTCGGCATGACACTTCATTGGCCACAAACGACAGCAAACACGGGGTAAAGATCAGTTCAGAATGGGAGCCACTTCGCGCTGCCATACCGCGAAACGGCCAAACCGCAAGACAAAGCTTCTCGCCGAAGGCCTTCGGAACGCTCGGAGCCGGTCGGATCATCCTGCCCATACGACCGCAGCGCCGCCGCGTACATCCGGGACCTTTCCGTGTCGGCGCCTGATCCCACTACTCCTTTCTAGTATGCGCCGCCTTTTCCACCGCTTGGTGGCGGGTATGTCGACGAGTCATTTCTTGTTTCCGTACTTTATAAACTGCATTCGTTTCTTTTCTGATCTAAAATACTGAACAAAAACTACTTTTATAAATAATTGAAACGGTTCGCGCCACTTATATTTTGTATTTCGACTAAAAAGAAGCTTTTAGCGGCTCTGACCAGTAGTAAGCCCAGGACCAAAGACGTCACATTTTGCGCGCTTTCGGCACCGCGGGTCGCCCTCGTCGGTGGAGGAGGTTTCCGCGTCGTCCGGTTAAAATATGACGCACTGATATTTAGTTACTCTCTCCGTGCCCGCTGGCTTGCCCGAACTTCAAGAGACGTGGAAACCGCAAAAAAGGTAGACGCTTAAATATGATTGCAGGGCCCTAGACCCCCACGAATTTCGACAGGCGGTCTGAGACCCTCCACCCGTCGCACTCCTAGCGACGAAGGTGAGATTCAAACCCATAATACAACATGAATAATTTGGGCGTGCTTTGCAGTCTTGACGCAGCGTTTCGACTCTGTTAGCCAAACGCTGACACAGCCGAACGCTGTGGCAGCGTTTGATTCATGTGCATGTTATTAGTTTTCAAGGGCAAGCTGCTTGTCATAATACTATTCACTGGTGCCGGGCCATGTCCGACAATTTAAGAATTCATGAAAATTTCAGTTTTTCTTTTCGAACAGAATCACGATGTGAAAAACTTCTTCGCCACGTATTCGATGCGAGAGGAGCTAAGCGTCAGTTTCTGACGAGCATTTGCTCGTCAGCAACTGTCGAGTCACACTTGTACAGAAGCGTCGGTATCGGCAATCTCAATGTTGCTAAAACAAGTGTGCGGCGCTTTGCAACAGAACTTACGCGCGTGCGCAGCTGAGAAGACAGCACGTAATTTTCTCTGGTGAATGCAAAACCATTTTTCTATAGCAACCTTCCTAAGGGCAATTTTTGTAACACACCGACACGAGCGGTGCTTAAACGTTGTACAGAGGCTTATTATTGTAGTTTTGCCGAGCACCGTCAGGAAACCCCCGGCCAGCGCACAATACATTTTTTAAAGTGTCCTCAGTTCAGTAGCGCAGTGGTTAGCGCGTCGCTACCTCACGCTGCTGACCTGGTTACGAAACTTGTTACCGCAATTAGTCTTTTTTTAATTTGTATATTTATTTAAATATTTTACTGTGGTGTATTTAAAGCAGTCGAGGGGCGAAAAATAAGATACAATAGCAATACTCGTATACAACGTTAAACCAATAATCTAAATGAATGACAGAGCTCAAGAAAAAAAGACAGTTGTAAAGGCAGCCCTAGCAGATTATTTTCTAGGCTGTTTTTGAAGTTGTCTCTACGAGTTGTCCCTGGTAGCTTTGTATGAGCGGTGAACCTCGATCTTTAATTGTTATCTGATTATGATTCCTTGTGGAATCACACTAATAGCGCTCCTAGCCGCTCGCGCACCAGTGCAAAGTTTGAAGAGCACTGTACTGGCAGTTGTACAGCAACCCCTCCATGATTTTCTGATATATCTCTCAATAATACAAAAGCTTTGACCCCAACTACAGCTGGAATGCGAAGATCGGCGCGCATTCTTTGACCTCTTCGATAGATCGAGAGATTATAATGCTATAGTGGGAACTACAGGTGTAGCAAAAGTCAAGATTGAATTTTGCAGCTTATTCTGTCAGAGAAGGAGGGGGGTGTCTACACATATGTCAGGTTTGCAATCGCAGCGAATTAATTGACCGCTTGTACCAAGCTGTGTGTTCTCCTTTCGTATTTTTTCTTGTTTCTGCTGCCTAGTTTTCTTTGTCAAATGCTAAAACCATCTAGCCCATGCAAAAGTTGTCTAGACCATGTATATTTGGACGGTTAAGACGCGGTCAAAAACAAACGCCCCGCCCTATATTTGCGAGAATATTTTGCGTAATTTTATTAAGAATAAAATTCTCCAGTATAGAATTTGTCCTTGGACATGAGAGACGCTAAAGCAGTGATGGGAGAAGAGACGTTTTTGAAACTTGATATATTTATCATTCTGCCATAGCTTCATATAGTATAAAAAGGGACGTTATTTTTTCACCTGTGAGCGATTTTCCCGTTTGGGTTTGTGTCATCTGGACGTTCTCTTTACTGCGATTACGATATTTAGATTAACTACTCACTGGGGTGAAAACTTCGGCGGGTTCCGCCTCAGGAAATTTTGTCAACACAAGCAACGCTGATTCAAGTATGAGTAAACAAATGTAAAAACAGATAAAACGTAAAAAAAACACACACAAGTATGCCGTATCATTGCTGTCTTTACGCTGATTCTTGACGAAATTCGTGAGTATTTTGCGCTGAGGTTCCGACTCAACGAGGGATGGGAATTCCAACCTCTCAACGGTCCGCATTTTGTTGTGTTCGGGGACCCCGGCTCGTACTCCCGGGCGTCCGCGGTTTGGGACGCAGCCACCACAGCTTCCTCCCACCCAGCTCCCCGCAGCGCGTCATCAGAAGCCTGCCAGGAGACTCTCTTTCCCTCTTGCAAGAGGGAAAGTGGACGTAGCGAGCGAATGAATCGAGCGAAAGAGCACGGCGGAAACCGCATATACCGCGCCAAGGATTGACGAAACCAGTCCACTCCAGTCCAGTCCACACCAAACCACGACCGTCCAAACGAAAGACGGCTGCATACACCAGGGCAATAGATGCTAACGCATTTAAGACAACACCGTGTACAATGTTAATACTTTTTTTTTTTAAAGCAGTGGGGTGACACCGTCCAAGTGGCGTTTCAATTAGTCCGAAATATTATTACCCTTGTGGCTCAAGTGTAAATGACGTTTATAGTAGTCCATCTTTTCGACAGGACTGTGGGGTGTGGGGTTTTATAAAAGGGTAGGCGCATTCAGCGACTTTTTGCACGGTGGTTTCTTTGAACTCGCGTCTATCGGTTAGATTTTCCGAGCGATCTCATTGCTTGACTCCTAACGTTGGTAGCGCGCATCTGGTGCTTCAATTAGTCCGCCAGCAGAAACCTTTCCCTGAGCACTGCAAAGAGATTTTAGACCAGGTAATCTAAGGACAAACAGAAACAAAAACAGAGAAGTTTATGAGACGATCATCTGACAAGTCTCCGAAGGACCAAGCCCCCAGTTCTGGGCGAGCATGCCACTACACTTTCCTGGGGATGAATGTCACTCCTGTTTGTGTTTAGAGACGGGGGAGTGTTCGCAACGATCTTGAGATTCCCAACAAAAAGTAAGCGAAGAGTGCAAATAAATACATCTGAGCAAGGTTAACCGCTGAAAGTGTGCGCAAGATAAACATATCAAAACTTAACAATAAGCTTTGTAAGTTATTGAGTTGAGAACCATTTGTTTCGCCTTCTCCACTCCCCTCAATATGGGGTGTCAGAGTTTTACATTGTTTCATGCTCTAGCCACGCTGCGAATTTGAACAAAAGCCATGCATGCTGGCTGGGAAGCTAGGTTAAAGTTTAAACGCCGAGACAGAAAGAAAAGACAGCAGAACACAAAGCATACTGCGCTGCTGGGTTTATTCACATGGAAACGCCAGTGAGAGTACATTCCCCTCAAGAAGGGCGGGTCGACATGCCCTTCGAGTGACTCTTTATCGCCCCTGCCTGACAAGACACACTGAAGCATCATTTCCAAACGCGTGCCTTTCTTTATCCTTCCCATTGTTGGCTAGCGTACGTTGCTTGTCATTCCCTGGTGTGCTAACCGGGCTGCGTATAAGAAGCCTCACAGCCACTCTGCCAGACCAAGTAAACAACTTCCGACTTTTACAATGGATACATGAAAGGAACTGAGCAATCCATTGCTAATCAACAGTACACTGACAGCGATAGCTGCGACAAGTCACGGCGAAGTCTTTGGGCATCGGCGTCGTGTTCACGCCACGTGGGTTACGTGAACAAAAGCGTTTGGAACATAATAGACACCTGCTGGTGCTGTCCTGGTCTCTCACACAAATCTTTCGAGCTGTGACGTATCTCCAACGTTGGAGCGGAGCCTGAAACTCGAAATATTCGTGTTTACTACTCCACTCCAACGTTCGTGTCCACGCACGTGGCCATCTCGAATCTGGCGATCTCCTTACGGGGCGATGACGCGGCTTTGCAGTTGGGGTGTAGAAATCCCCGCATTTCCCACTGTGTTTCTGGGTAACCGGACAAAAGCTCACCCGTTTTTTTACAGACCCAGACAAAAGCTCACCTCATATTTTTTTTTTTTTTTGCTATTCGGGCGAAGCACAGGTTGATATTAAATGCGGACGCGATGGAAATTGCACCATTTTTAGGAGAACTGGCATCCCATTCCATAGAAAGGTGTCGACAAATAAGCCATAACAGGCAGAGAAGCAACGATTTGGGACCAAAAATTTAGGTCACTGAAACTGACTGGAGGTGATAAGATAAAGCTTGCTTGACTCAAGGCATGCCCGAGCACCCTTGTGCCACGCCCAAGAAACTTCGTGATCCGGAATTTTTTGAACCCGAAGAGTGAGCGAAGAAGCGAAGTCACCCTTCGGTGACCTCGCTTTTTCATTGTGCTTATGTCCCGCTAAACGCGCACATAAAGGTTAGGCACAATGTCTCTTTCTTTACTAATGCATGGGTTTTCTTGGGATTCAGGGTAATATTTGAAGTGAACGGCTAAGCAAATTAAATTATTTCCGTCATTGAGCGTCGTAAATGCATACTTGCAATCAATGATTATCTCAGGGTGATGTGAAAGGGAAACTGAAGCAAAACTGTAATATACAAACCATTGAGTTGCGATTTTTTAAAATATTCTGAAGGAACGGGAGTTGGGCCTTTTGGACAAGTACAAGACAGATGACCAACTTTGAAAGCTGTGCGGGATTTTAGACAGGCTGGTGTTCCTTCCACCACAGCTTGTGCCCGAAGGACTAACCTACATCAGGGAAAAGTCTTCCAGTGACATCGGTGACCTGCCGATATACTTTTATTGCACGTATGTCAACGGCCCCTTCCGTTATGCTTCGGCTCCATCTGCGGCAGCACCCTGAGCGAATTCTTCCCTTTGCCTGACTGTGCGCCGACGACGACCGGAGTTTCCCCGGAACGGTGGAATATGTACGATGCCACTTTTCAAAATAAAGACCGGACGAACAACACCTGCGAGGGATCGAATACCGGGTCTCAGAAGTTTGTCGGCCACGCCTATTTAAGCGTCTCGAGGCCTACAAGAAAATCAGGCGCTCGTTGCCACGGCATTTACACAAACCCGGAGGAATGAACCCCCAGAGAAGCGGGTGCAAAAACCACTCTGCGCCTGCAGAATCGTCTGAAAAATATTCTCGAGGGGTTCCAGGTACATCCAGATCTACCAAGACTGCTGGAGCTAGAAAGGGACTGCATTCGCTTCTTAACTAGGGTTGGCAATTGATCGATTAACCTTCCGATTAATCGATTAAGACTTTAATCGCGATCAAATTTTTTAACCGGTTAGTCGGTTTTTTAATCGGTACTCAAATAGAAGTCAACTGGGCGCACGCACCGCTCTATGCTGGACGACCTGCCCAAACTAGAGTAACTCATGCCCCCCCCCGCCCCCTTTTTTCCAAGGAAAACGTTGCGTGGCATGCATCCGGTCGTTCTTTCCAGAGAGCGGTTTTCCGTTCCCAGCCAAGTGCTCTGGGCAAAGTTCAATTCTCGCGCTCGCGAAGCGTCACGTGTTCCAGGATATACATTACAGTTCTGCCGAGACCAGATGAACAAGCCGGGCCCGCAATTGATCCCCGCACGACCGCGAAACTTCACGTGTTGGGGATCTATTACACATCCTGCCCAGGCAAGACAAACAAGCAAAAAAACAAGCTGGGAAGCTAACAATGCCATGGTTACTTGTTCCAGTATTCGGCCCGTAAAAATGGACGAGTTCACGAGTATGAAAGGCAGTCTCGCTGGAAAGTTTGGGTTTAAAGTAAGCTCCAGCGCCGAAGTTTTGAACTCGAAGGAATGCATCATCTGCAAAAAGCCGTTTTCGTACAGTGGAAGCGTGAGTTCGCTTCAGTATCACCTACGAGCGAGGCACCCATGTACGCCGCTGCAGTAAGGACCATCCGCCAAAACACAGACAACAATCAACGCCTTCTTATCGAGGCCCCTTTCTCTGAAAAAGAAGAAAGCATCGCGCAGGCCCGGCTTCTTGTCTTCCTGTCGGAGAATGTGGAGTTCTTTGTCTTCGGAGCTGGAGCAAAAATATGTGAGTCTTTGAATCGTTGAACTATATGTATCCTCAATTCTAAATGTCCTTTGCGCCGTGTAACAGAGAGTAAAATAAGTCTTCAAAGGCAAGACGAGTTGTTGCATTTTTTTAATATATTATTTATAAAAATCAATGCAACCGATTAATCGATTAATTAATCGATTAAAGGGTGGCGATTAATCGGGTTAAAATTTTTAATCGACGCCCAGCCCTACTTCTAACCAATCGATAAATAAACTTGTTTCTACTCTAATCAACAAACCATGCGCATGTCATATTTAATTTATCGATGCATTTTAGTGTTGCATGCATGCACCTAAGTTGTCCGCAATCGTGTTAAGACCAACATGAAATTTTCTCCTGGTGAGCTTTTGTCCGGGTCTGTGAAAAAATAGGTGAGCTTCTGTCCGGTGAGCTTTTGTCCGTTGAGCTTCTGTCCGGTGAGCTTTTTTCCGGTGAGCTTTTGTCCGGGAATCGTTTTTCTGCTCTCTTCGTTCTTTCCTTCGGGCGTTGAAGCGAGCGAATAATGGACAAAAGGTTAACTTCCGGAGACTCGAAGATAACCGAATAAAATAATATAATTCTATTATAAAATTTGAAACACTCCTTCGAAGATTATCTGGTAATGTAAAGATGGCTAAAATTGCTCAAATTGTTTCTATAAAATATCACCTACGGTCTTTCAAAGAAACATGGTGGAAGCCGTGGAAACAATATGTTGTCCTGTTGACGCCTAGTTTGCGTCGTCGGTTTTTCTGTTTGCGAGGATGTCGATGTCGTTATGGGAAGATGTGTGTAACGAATAACGAAAAGAAAAGGCTCAAGGTACACCTAAGCACTCTATGAGTTGTGAATGCGAAAGCGTGCATGTCGTTGTTCCGCTCTCTTGGTTCTGTCTCGCTTTGCACTTGCGTGGACGGGCAGGTAGCGTCACTGCCGAGGTGGCGGGCGCCGACGATGTGAATGCTTGAGGCGGCGCCATGTTCGTCGGCCTCGAGACGGGCAGATTGGATTTGGATTGAATTGAATGTTGTGGCTTTTCCCATTGTAACGGGTGAGCAGAGTCCGTGCTCCGCTAAGCTCCCGCCGACGATGCCGGTGCTTGACGCAGCGCCATGTTCGTCGGCCTCGAGACGGGCAGATTGGATTTGGATTGGATTGAATGTTGTGGCTTTTCCCATTGTAACGGGTGAGCAGAGTCCGTGCTCCGCTAAGCCCCGCCGACGATGCCGGTGCTTGACGCAGCGCCATGTTCGTCGGCGACGAGACGAGTAGAAGCCGCCGAGCGCACGCCACCGTGTCCGTTTTACCGGCGCGGGGCCCGTCGCGCCATGGGATATGCGCCTCTTCGTTTTACTGGCGCGCGGGTGGCACGGGCCCCCAGCGCCATGGGGTGGCCTTCCTGAAACTGACGAGCGCCGGCCAATGGGAGCTCGTCCCTTGAAACTATGACGCGCGCCAGCCAATGGGGTTGCAACGCCAATCCATCAGATTTCGGCTTCACTTCTCGCTCCATTGGGAGAAGGGAAACTAGGGGCCGTTTGGCTAGACTTTTCGCGCGGCTTCAAAGTTGGGAGCCATCAGATCGCGGCCTCACTTGGAGAAAGGAGTTTAGGTGCCGTTTGGCACGGCTTCAAAGCTGATGACATCGGCTAGCTCCACGGGACAGTTAATGCTTTTGCAATAAAAAGCAGAAAAAGAAAAAAGAAGAGAAAATGTGTGTAACGGTACGCCGCGATAGCGATCATCTTCTGCGAAGCCTCCTCTGCGAAGCCGCCGCGAACAGAAGCTGTGAACCAAATGTCTTTTTGGCCGGTGGCTGCGATTAGAGCGCTCAAAAGATAGTAAATAAAGATATATAAAAAAATTCTCAAAATATAGCGCGCTTGCAACTACTCGTTGATGATCATCGGCAGGTCGTGAGTTCGATTCAAAGTGCACCGGTGTACTTGGTCCCCCTGTTTCCATGTCAGATCATGCAAGGATGGTCCGGGTCTTATTTTTTATATTTATGTAAACATAGATGTTAAAGCCATGTTCTTGGGTGGAGCACTCAGTTATATGCAAACGCCGTGGCCAATTTTCTTCTGGAGATATAAAATTCCGTGTCTGCGGCATGGAGATTGCAAAGGCTTCGTTCGCTATGGTACTTTGCACAGCCGTCAATTTTACACCGAATCTATGCACGTAGTAATAATGTTTCTAATTATTTTATGAAAGGTTTACTACATGTAAACATAATATTAAGAAAATACAATGAAAGCTTTCTACGAAAAAATTAAAAAGAAGTTACGAAATACGCCAATACACGCGTTTTAGATACTCATTCACGAATTACTTGCAAACAAACTACTTCATATGAAACGACTTAAAATATATAAAAATGATCATGTTTAAAAGCATCTTACGAATATATAAGAAAATTATGCCTATCCTTTATTGTTGTTCTGTAATTAACGCAGCTACGCAGCTCATTTCTCCTAATTTCTCATTTCACATTTTTTTTTAGACTCTCCTTAACAGTTTGCATTGACTTGAACTAGCTTGTGATGGCAAAACATTGAGTCACATATGACCGCCTTAAGGAAAAAAACGACAATAAACCTTCACTCAAATTGAGCTAGCTTGTCTTCGTTATAGTGGCTATGCCGCACGAAATCGGCTCCAAGGAGACATTTTGAACAACTGACAAAGGCTATATGGCGGGGGCTGCGCTTATGGTAGGGTAGTGAAAGTCATGCTGTCCCTAGCTTAGTTTTATATTTGTGCTTTCTTGCGCTGTATGAACATGGCTTTAATACATTTTTACATATATATAAAAATATTACCCGGACAATTATTGCATGATCTGACGTGGAAACCCCTGTAATGCTCAAAAATTCAGTAAAGGCCCGTTCACACGCTTGCGCTTGACCAGGACCGAGTGAGATAAGACCTGTTTTTAGGCTCCTTGTGACGGCCATAAGCTCTCGCAAGAGGCTTAAAATCCGGTCTTATCTCAGTAGGTCGCAGTGAAGCGCAAGTCTGTGAACGGGCGTTTGATGAATCAGCGTTCGACGTGATGTCCACTTATTCGATGAAACGGCGTTCGATGAAATGTCCGGTGCCCGATGAAGACGTGGTGCTTTTATTATAAATCATCTTGACTTCAATTTTACATATTGTGTGAGATAAGTGTTTTCGCAATTATTCTATTGTTCAAAATACCACTGATAGTTGCGCACATTTGAAGAACACATTTACCACTGGTGTTGTTACTGAAATCGGACAGCAAATGTATACATGAATTGGCAAGGCCAACGGTCTAGCTTTATTGCACACGAGTGTATATATGTAGTTTGAGTCGTTCGTCAGTTTCTTGTAACTGAAAACCACTATAACGTGGCCTCTCTCTGGAATGACTAGACAAGAGTTATCAGCTGTTGGCCATACACTCTGGGACACGCTGATTTCTCTCCAACGTTTAATCATTACAAGCGATAACTTTTATCACTGCCACGGTCTATCGGCACATAAAGCAGATGAACACTCGTCCAAAGTATCAGGTGCAACAATGCCGCACAAATTGATCACACCTTCACTTTTTTTTTTTCTATAAACAAAATAGCTGCTAGAGCTCACCGGTTTAGTTTTTAACGCGCATCCTCGCTTCTCGTCACCCATAATAAATGTATCGATAAAGTTTGAAATGTTCAAAGGACCGTAAGAACTCTCGGTGAATGGTGGCATCTTGAACGACAACAAATCCATTGGAAGTAACTACGCGTCCCGACAGCTTGTCACACATAAAATCAACAAAAATAAAACATTAATTTTGTCAGGAATAAAGATAGATGCTAGCACCTTTTTGGGGAAAAATGAACGCAGTGTGGTAAAAACAAAGCACGCTCAAATATACAATAACCCCCAGCTCCACCTAGAGGTGGCAAATGAAACTTCTATAACGATAACCCATGAGCGCTTCCGTGCGCCTGCATCAACCGACTAGTCCGTCCTGAACCATGAAGCCCAGAACCATCCCACAATGTTTAACATCCTAAGTTAGGGCAAGTCACGAAGTCGTCTTGGCGCTGGGGTGCGCCGTCGTGGCGCCGTTCTTGCGGCTGCACAGGTCCGGCAGGACAAAACTCTTCTTTTCGTACAGATAGATGGCGGTGAAGAGGAAGAACAGGCTGACGATGTAAGACGTCGTGAAGCGAAACTTGTCCGGGAACAGGAGCGCCGAGAGGACCGAGTTGAGGACGCTGCAGGCTGCCGACAGGTGGTACTTGATGATGTTGTCGAGCCGTCTCACGACCACCGCTATGGTGATGCCCTGGACCGTGGCTAGTGCTATGGTCGCCAGCAGGAGCCCCTGGATGCTCCGCGAAATGGTCCCTGCAGAGTTTAGGAACAACGTGGTGGTTAAGCGCCTGTTAGAGCGACTGAATAAGCCACGTTCCAAACGGGGTTTTTCTAACTGTTCAATCTCTAGGAACTCATATGTGCCTCGATTGGTAGCCGATTCATTCCTTCTGGTGCTGTCATTGGTCAGTTACAGCAAAGCAGAATGACACAAACCTTGGAAACAATAATGTACACACTAAGGAATGTCTGGCTCAAAGCTGCCCTGTTTTGAGAACCCATGGCTCAGAGATGTGTCGGTATACCCCATTCGATCTTCTAATGGGCGCCGTCATTTTGGTGTTTAGCGGAGAGCAGGCACAATCGGCGATAGTTGCGACGTGAAAATGTGATTTTCGGAATTTTAGATGCTGTGTCGGGAAGCTCGGGCCATATCGTCTTGCTTTGTCACGGGTGGTTTTAACGTTTCCGGCAGACGGAAAAGCGTTTCCTGCTATTTCAGATGAAGCATCAGCAACATTCATTTCAGGCGACGGACACTGTAAGGCGATGAGAGCTGCGAAAGCGAAAATTTTTGGTGACTCGTGTTCGGGAAAGGGGGGGGGGTTAGCAAACCTCCATTTCCTGAACTTAAACTGTTCTGATTGTTCAAGTTTTGGCGCAGGGGACTTCGTCTCGCTCAATCAACGAACACCTTAATTATCATCTTTATTTTAATAAAGATTCCCCAGCAGATGATTCAGTTTGTGAACATACACCCTGGACGAAGATTGCATTGATAATCAGATGGCAGCTTTTTGTGTCATAAGAGGTCATTCGGGATTTGCTTCGCTAGAAAGAGTTCAAAGAATTTTGCTCAGCACATATGAACAGATCAAGATTACGAATAAACCCCAGTAAATCTAGAGTGATCTCGTGCATTCCGGCGACTCTGTGAGATGGAACAAGGTAAATAAGGTTTATATGAATTGGTGGGATATATACTTGATAACAAAATCTTGTGGCTATCTGGGAACACTCCGATTCTGGCTATTAACTATTTTAGCGCTTCCAACTCGGGTATTCTGCAATCCTCTGTGGGCTCCCTGATAGGAAACATTATTAGGTGCGAAGCTCCTTAGGGTCTAGCCTTGTCCGTCCGGCGTCCGTGCTCACATCAATTGCCATCCCATCTGTCTTCTTAAAAAAAAAAGTGAAAGCCGTTTACAACTGCCTGTAACGCCGAATTAGAGCGCAGCTCTTGAGGAGGAGGAGGCAAGGGTACGGGGGGGCCAAGTGACCTCGGGGGGGGAGGGGGGGTCACGTGATGTCACCGATGGCATCATCGATGATGATGACGATGACGATGCGGATGCCGATGACGTCATCAGTGACGTCACTGATGATGTCATCAGTGATGATGCCGATGCCGATGTGGATGCCGATGACGTCATCAGTGACGTCAGTGATGACGTCATCGGCATCCGTATCGTCATCGTCATCATCATCACGTGACCTCGGGGGGGGGGCTCACGTGACCTGGGGGAAGGTCACGTGACCTGGGGGAAGGTCACGTGACCTGGGGAGGTCACGTGACCTGGGGGGTCACGCGACCTCGGGCGGTTACGCCGACGGCGACGCCGCCCGAGCCGGAAACGGGCGCCTAAGAGCTGCGCTCTAAAAAAAAATGTTTGCGCAGTCGACAGGATTTGAACCTGTGCGGGGAGACCCCAATGGATTTCTAGTCCATCGCCTTAACCACTCGGCCACGACTGCGGGACGAGTAGAGGGCGCTGAGATGATGTAGTAACTCAAGAGCTGGGGATGTCATGGACGAAACGTTGCATGTAGCCGCTCAACGTCTATACAGGAGAGGGCGCCGCGGTCAAAAGCGTATATATTCTCGTTAAACTTTGCATGCATTGGCTCAACGTTTATAGACGAGAGGGCGCTGCGGTCAAATGCTCAATAGCGTATATAACCACGTTCTATACCACACATTCTCTTTCTGATATGAATGAAAACGAACGAAAAGACATCTCGTTGAATGTCTTTTGCATGGGCGATAAAAACAAAATCAGCACCATCAGCACTACCTATGAACAAAATCAGTATCATCAGCACCACCAGAGCTTCTCCCCAATCAACATGATTCACCACGTGGAGATGCGGTCATTTTCTTTTCTGAGATTGTAATTGGCTGAATTGTTTTAGTTATTGATAGTTAACGTTTTTTTTGTAGGTATACCATAATGGGGATGCTTGGGCAAGTTGGTAACTCATGCTTGGATGGAACAGCGCGGATGAACAGTCACACTCACATGCACACCAGAAGCAAACAGACTCGCAGCGCTGACTTTCAACTCAGTTCTATATTTCTTCTTCCTCAAATCTTCAACTTCTTCACATTTGCCGTTAATGAGAACAATTTAAATTTTTACACACCAGAGACCAAATAGCCAATACCCATTAACAATTCATAATTAGATAAATCATGCAAAGACAACTAAAAAACACAATATTAAAAAATTGAATTAAAAATTAATTTTTAAAAATAATAAAAATAAAGCGAAAAATTTCTCATCACTATCGGTGCTTTGATGATATCTCTAGATAATCCAATTCTTTTTTTGACAAAGCTACGGATGATACACTAACACATTGTTTGTCCAATCTGGCTATTTTTTCAGCTTCGATGATCTCCCGTGTCAGCTGATTACCACTTCTGGCTATGACAGTGCAATGACTCAGGTCCGCTGAACACCCGCAATCTCGGCAATGGATACCTAGATTCCCTGATATTACTCGGTTTATGTTATAATGATGCTCTCGTAACCGGTCATTGAGACACCTCCCGGTCTGCCCGATATACTGTTTTCCGCATGAGAGGGGAATGGCATAAACCACCCCTTCAGAGCATGGAACAAAACGGGAGTGGTGCTTTTGGTACAGACATCTATTAGGTCACTATCGGAAGAAGAATTGACTCTTTTACATAAACTGTTTACGGTAGATGTTGCATTGGATCTGCATTGCGCCTCGTCTTAGTGACCTATACCTAGCACATCAGGACAACATCCTACAAAGGCGTTTGGACACTTCAAAAGTGGTGAAAGTGTTCCGCTACGTAGATGATTTTTTGATTTTCTTGGCCCCAGATGGCAACGACATTTCAAGTACTGTGTCCAATGTCCTCTCGATATTTAAGAACTCTTTGGATCCTTTGGACATAACCCATGAACTTCCGGTTGAAGAGTCCCTAAGGTTCTTAGACCTCAGACTGTGTTTTCTTTCTCATCATACTTGTTGGACATATGCTCCGAGGGGGAAAAAGCCACTCCTCCATTATCAATCGGCCCACTCCAAATTAGTTAAGAGGAGTGTAGTCAACCTATGCCTTAAAAATGCCATCACAAAGTCATGCCCGCATACTGTAAAAACCAGCTTTGACGCGCAGATAGCTAGGCTATTGTCAGGGGGATACCCTAATCACGTATTAATATCTGTCGCAGAAAAACTCCTTCAAAAAATCAAAAATCCCAATTTAATCCAATGTAAAAAGAGGGACAGAAACCAAAGGCCAGCGGTTGTGCCTTATATTCACCAATTTTCTCATGGTCTTAAAAAGATAGGCAACCGCGTAAACGTTAACGTAGTATTTTCTGCTCCATGTAAGCTCTCTAGTTTATGTAAAAAAGTCAATTCTTCTTCCGATAGGACCTTAGGTTGTACCAAAAAGCACCACTCCCGTTTTGTTCCATGCTCTGAAGGGGTGGTTTATGCCATTCCCCTCTCATGCGGAAAACAGTATATCGGGCAGACCGGGAGGTGTCTCAATGACCGGTTACGAGAGCATCATTATAACATAAACCGAGTAATATCAGGGAATCTAGGTATCCATTGCCGAGATTGCGGGTGTTCAGCGGACCTGAGTCATTGCACTGTCATAGCCAGAAGTGGTAATCAGCTGACACGGGAGATCATCGAAGCTGAAAAAATAGCCAGATTGGACAAACAATGTGTTAGTGTATCATCCGTAGCTTTGTCAAAAAAGAATTGGATTATCTAGAGATATCATCAAAGCACCGATAGTGATGAGAAATTTTTCGCTTTATTTTTATTATTTTTAAAAATTAATTTTTAATTCAATTTTTTAATATTGTGTTTTTTAGTTGTCTTTGCATGATTTATCTAATTATGAATTGTTAATGGGTATTGGCTATTTGGTCTCTGGTGTGTAAAAATTTAAATTGTTCTCATTAACGGCAAATGTGAAGAAGTTGAAGATTTGAGGAAGAAGAAATATAGAACTGAGTTGAAAGTCAGCGCTGCGAGTCTGTTTGCTTCTGGTGTGCATGTGAGTGTGACTGTTCATCCGCGCTGTTCCATCCAGGTATACCATGCAAATACCTTCAGTTATGTCGCTTCAGAAACTTTGGTAATCATATTTTTGTTGTTTCTGTACGTCGATTACCCTGAGCGGATGTACAGTGGCATTTTAAACCTTGAACTCTTCACTCAGCTAACGTGATGTTTGATTCGGTCTTCAACTCCGAGTAGTAATATTTGAATGTTCCGAGTAATTCTGAATTATTTAAAACTTGTTTGCTTCCCTCGAAGACATATAGGGCACTTTGGAAAAGCATCACTCGCGAAGTAGATGTACTACTGCGAGAAAGTATTACAACGAAAATAAAAGTTACTATGAATACACCCTTTTAGCCCTCATCTCTTAGACAAAAAATGCTGAGTCACTGGGCCATGGACGCATACACAGTGTCTGATATTCGTCAGAACCGAGCCACCACTGCGCATGCCCGGAAGACTGTCCAAAATCGCAGCGCGCATATTGCGATTACTGGAGGCTGGTCTATACACACTGCAGACTTCTTGGAAATATGGACAATGTAGGGGTATAGCACTTACCCTGTACCAGTCCCTGGCCAGAATGAGGCGCTCGCCAATGCGATAGCAGCGCCCTGCCAAGATAGATCTGCGACTGCTGCTCCCAGATTGTTCGGCTGTCGTTCTTGAAGCAAAACTGCGGCAACAAAAGAAGGGTATATCGATGGTCCATTTCCAGGCAAAGATGAGATCTGCACGCTCGCCGGACCAATCAGCAGCTCCGCTTTCATCGCCTGACACCGCTTTCTGTGCGTGGGTATGGGCTGAAGAAAATCACGTGGCGAACGGCATGGTTGGGTCGCCGATTACGATAGCTTCGGTCGCACTGTCAGCGTACGAGTGAACGGTGTTTAGTGGAACCGGAGATTGAACTGAATTCGCAGGGCGTTTCGCCCTGTATACACCATCCCATCTAAAAATAAAATTAAATAAAGACACTGAAATATTACCCACAAAAAAAAAAAAGTTTTCTCCGGGATTGTGTAATCGACCTCGGAGGAAAGCCAGGTGGAGAGCGTGAAGTATTAGTGAAATAATAACCTAAATCCACCAATTAACTTCTTTTTGTTTGAAGTATTCGCCTTAGCTGGCTGGCGTTTACCTGTCGTCAGAAATATGCAATAGCTGTTATCCGGAGCTCAGAGAAATGCGCAAGGGAAAACATTTTTGTTTACTACTTTTTGCAATAACTGAACTGCACTTTTCAGTTTATAGTGCTTGATATAGTCTTTATAAATCTGGTGTTAGTTTTGATATAGCTTGTTCTGATATGCTCTGGATGCAATGCGCATGCGGCAAAAAAAGTTATTGCGCAAACGCTGGGCATGACAACACTTAAGAACCAAGCAAAATGAGCTAATTCGATCCTTCAATACCTTTGAGTGCAATGAACACAAAAGGTATGTGCGATACATATATTCTAAAACAATTGGAAATCACAAAAACGATCATTGTGAAAGGGCTAAGAAAAGTTTCTTAAAGTTTTTATAAATATAAAAAACTACATTCTAACCAAACCGTGATCGTTGCATTCTTCATGTCATAAAGCATACACCTATGGCACATTTGGTTGTGATAAGACAATATTAGGAACAACAATATTCGCAACAAGCTGCGAAGGTATCTCAAAATGACAAAAAGAAAGACACGCGTTCAAATATTACTATAGATGTGTAGCGACACACTTTTGCGGCGGGAGAAAATAACTTCCTTTTATTAGGTTTCCGTGAGAAGTTGAAGCTAAAACAAGAATGCGACGGAAAGGAGACGGCTGAATTCGGGAAGCTCCGCCCACCTCTTTCTAATTTAGCAGAGCAAATGCTTAGATGAGACAGGCGACTACAAGCATCTTTCTCAAGATAAGTGTGATGCCTGGCGACGCCACAATTTTGAAAAACCGCGTACACGAAAGTGGCTAAAATGTATTCCTTTCTGGGCCACCGGAGTTCTTCAAGTGCGTATTTGACTATTTTTACGATCATATTTGGTCCTTTCATATTTTATGCATAAATGATGAATATTCAAAGATAATAAAACACTTTCAAAAACAGTATCACTTCATTATTTTTTTTTGCAAAACATTGTTGTTGTTGTTTTATTGTTTACATCTCCCCTTTAATCTACTAAATTCTGCTCCGGGGTATTTTCTGGCGAGGTTGCGCTGTCTACTCTAGAGTCCGCCATACCAAACGTGAAGAGAAAAAAAGCGCCGAAACCTGCGAACAAAAGGAGACAGCAGAGTGTAGCGCGTTTTTTCTACGACCACGTGACCCGATTGGCTCGCGGTGGTTCGCCACTACCCGCGCTCGCTGCGAAGGCTAACGTCGTCCGGGGTAAGTCTTCTGTTGCTCGTTCACATCAAGTTCCGGTACCTTGTTGCAGAGCAACTGGAGTACAAAAGCTTGATTCTACACCAATACGAGTACGAGATGAGAGAGTCGTCTGATCTCGTACTGGAATGTGCCAGCTCAGGTGAATATTTCGAATGAATTAGTGGATGTTAGGTAATTAATTTGCTAATTATCACTTTAGACTCGTAACTTGATGTCCGCTGCGATTGATAACGCTATCCCGAACGAATCATTTTATTTATAAAATACCTTTTAAAAAAACATATTTTTGCCGATGGCGAACATATATAATATTTAACTATAACTATAATATATAGTTGAATTGGGGACGCCGTGGGGTACGGACGAACGTGTGTTCACGTGACATCGTGTGCTAAACCTAAAACCTCTGCCGTGCCAGTGCCGTCAATTTTTAAACATTAGAATGATCCGTGTGAGTTAGGTGAAGTTTTCTGGTTTCCTTCTGTACACAATACAAACTGTCTATCGTGAGTTCCATTCAAAATTAAAACACTTAATCATATCAGTAGCTGTAGCATACCAGTGCATCAGCATACTTCAACTTTACTTCGGTATATCAAAGAGAGTTTTCAGTACATCGTCCCAACGCATCAGATAACGATACCTGATACTCCGAACTCCGCTGACGCTTTTGCGTACGCATCGTAAGTTCATCGTCTATAGTTACTGGAGGTATTGGAACGATCTACTTGAACTTTTTATTGCCTTTGTTATATTCATATCTTCGATATACGCATAACGTAGCTATACCAGCATTCACTAGAGATAGGTTTTATTGTACTCATTAATCGAATGCACCTGTTCGCACGTACACCAATACATTTGTATTAGTAATTTCAACATCTTTGAGCTAATAAGAAAAGAACTCCAGTTCCATCTCGATTCATCGATCAATTTGTATTGTAGCGGTGCTGCTAGGCGCGTGCCAGTACCCACCGCGCAGACAACGACGATGCGCGCGCAGACGGCGGGGGTTCAACACACAATCTGCTGTAATCTGGCCAAGGATAGCACCTAGGGAATAAGCTCTGTAACATTGGTGCAAGAACTAGGGATTTCTGGTACGGGAACTCATGCCAACCCGGAAGGCACCCTGTCAGGATGAAAGTCCTCTGTGACGATGGTCGGCACCGGCGTCTCTTGAGCCACAGGATCGCAGCTGGATTACCTGAAGCCGCAAATCACCGTGCCGTACCTTCCACGGACAAGTCACCACTTTCGCCATGATTTCCACGACTGTATTTGTGGCCGTGAAATAGAAGATCCTGCGTTGGCCGATGACCACTTTTGCATCCCAGACCTTCCGCTGCGTTGACCGGAAGGTACGGCACGACGATTTGCGGCTTCAGGTAATCCAGCTGAGATCGTATGGTTCCATGAGACGCCGGTGCCGACCACGTCACAGAGGACTTTCATCCTGACAGGGTGCCTTCCGGGTTGCATGAGTTGCCGTACCAGAAATCCCAGTTCTGACACCAATGTTAGAGTTTAATTTACTAGGTGTTATTCATGGCTAGATTGGAACAGACTTGTGTCGGCCCCGTGCCGTCACACAATTTAGAATTGCCGCGTCTTTACAAAACGATTTGAGCTAAAGAAAAAACAAAAACGCAGTTCCATTTTGATTTATCAGTCAAACCTTCATACGCAGAATCGCCGCTATCTTCACGAAGCGCCTCTTCATGGCCCTTTCCTTACCTTTCTTTAATGCGACAACACGAACCATGCCCAAACACATAAACTATATGGCCTGAGAGCGTCGTGTGAGTTGAGTCATCACCCTGCTGACACGTGACCCGCGCGAACATGCGCATATATTTGGAGGCGCAGGTGTATCGTATAGAAAGCCAACTCTGCTGCCTTCCACGTCCTTCCGTCCAAGGGACGGACAGACGTGTATATAGTCTCCGTTGGAATGCAATAGTCCCTTTTTAGATCCCTGCCCTTTTCAAAGGTGAGCGCCATCCAGTAGGCGCTGCGCAACTTATCCGAGTTCGCCATTGTTTAGGCGCGTACTCTGAGCATGTATTGGACTCGAGGGCTGTGTCAGCGTTCGGTGTGAACTAGGTTGAGCTCGTATCGAGAGCGAGCGGCGCGTCAGCGTTGGGCAAGGACTCGGATCTAACCGCAGGCTTCGTGCCCAAGAAATGTGATTGTTTGGCGGTGTTCTGAAAATAGTCTAGCATGCTATGCATTAAAACGCGAACCAATAGTTTAAAATGGCTGCCGCCGTGGAACCCTATAGACGTTGCAAGCAGCCGCGCTTCGAGAGCTAGTCTGGCCACCGTGGAAGAAAAACGCTCTGTTTGGGTGCCAGTCTGGAAACCGTGGGTACGCCTCAGCAGTGCTTGACTATCAGACGATCTGCCCACACCAGCAGCATGATGGCGGCGCCCAGAAGCACGTACTTGCAAACGCCTATGCAGATCGACTCACCTCGGTGTATACAGCCGCGATGGTGGACAGAGTGCCGCAGAGCAGGCCGAGGCCGACGGCGATGAGCTTCCCTCGGAGGTCGCCCTGGTTGAACTCCTCCAGCTGACTGCCCAGCACCGAGGCCACGATGAGGAAGCCGGCCGTCCACTGCGCCGCGCTGATGGAGTGCTTGAACACGTACCTGCGAGCGTATACGAAGGTTGCATTTCATTTACCGGCGACCTCTTGCATCTCGCTCCCAGTTCTTTATTCATTGCCACGGGTGGCGGGGTCAACAAGTCACTGGCAAGACCGTGCCGGAATAGTTAGAGAGGGAGAGAGAAGGCTTGCGAAAGAGGAAGATACTATTGGTGGAGTCATATTTTAGGAAAAGTTTACACCAGACTTGTGCCTATCTTAAATACTCTACTCAAGATACTGTATTTCAAGCACTTCTGGTAGTATTTTGGTATCTTGCAAATGCATTCAGTCTAGAGTATTTGCTGCTCTATCTTAATTACATTTCTCACTATCTTATACTTCGTATCTCAAATACACATTGCAACTTTGGAAAAGATTTGCGCCGGAACAATCTACGTAAGTAGCTGATCGTCAGATTTCAGGGTAAATCTGAACCGATTGCAAACTTGGAGCCAAGCGACCGAACAAGGCAAGTACAAAGCGCAACACGTCGCACGCTGGGGCCTGGGCATATACACGATGCCTGGAGCGCGCCTCCGACTGGTGGTGTGTTTAGCGTCTTATTCCACACGTGCATTGAAAGTGATCCCGAAGTGGCAACGAATGACGTCACAATAGCCGAAGTGTCACGCTGTGGGATGTCGCAATCCTGACGGTTGATCGTCAAAGTTCCTGAAAAATCAAGTACCAGCGAACGCGAGTGTAGCTGTCATCTTCAACGTCCCAGCTCCAGCTTTCTATCGAGGCTTCCGTGGAATGTCAAGCTGGAGAGCGAGCTACAGCAGTACAGGCGTGCATCCTCCAGGATCGAGACAGTCAACAGCACGACACTTCTATGAAGTCATAAGGCAGAAACCAAGGGACACCATTTGGGGACGTAGCAAACACATCAGTCGGAGACGCGTTCCGTGGCGCCGTAACACCGCGGACGTGCACGAGAGAACTCACTTGTAGACCAGAAGCGTGAGGACCACCTTGCATTGCACCAGGACCAGCCAGACCGGAGGAGTGACGAAGTGGAGCGCGTAGAAGAAGATGTTGTTGGTGAGCATGTAGATGACGGACGGCAGGATGAACTTGATGGAAGGCCTCATGCGGAACGAGCCCGTGACCCACACGTGAACGGCCGTGGTGACCAGACACTTGGAGCCCTCGGAGAGGGCCACCAGGAGCGTCTGGTGGACCGGGTACTCGCCGTTGTTGTAGTAGCGGAGGGCGTAGCTGGACATCATCTTGCCCACGTCGGCGGTGATGAAGAGGGACGACAGCAGGATGACCACGGCCACGCTCGTGGGCTGGCGGTGGAGCGGCGACGGTACGGACTCGACTGGCGAGGCCTACATGCACGGACAAGAGCGCGGCTAAACCACGGGCAAAAAGGAATGCTAGCTCTGAACCTTTATGAAAAAAAAATCGAAAATAAAACGAACAGTTAAAGTGTATTTGGAGTATAGAGTGCATTATACCGGGTATTTGGGCGAAAAACAAATAAGTCGCAGGGTGTCTCATAAGAAAATTTATACGGCCTTTTACCGCAAAAATAAACTAGGCATCGCCGAACGCGCGGCGATGTGAAACATGGAGCCCATTTTTGCCCGTTTTCGGTTTCTGGCGCCATAGAGCCCCATGTGCTTGAAAACACCGTCGGCCGCCATTTTTCTATTGAAATTTTCAGAAAATCACTTATACCTTTGATTAAGTTATTCGATCGGGCTGAAACTTTGGCATCTGGTTGTGACCTCTAGCTCTACCCAGGGCGGAGAATGAGTGCTCGGCGATGCCTAGTTTATTTTGCGGTAAAAGAGGCACGTATAAGTTGCTTTTGTGACACCCTGTATATATTTCTTACTTGAAAAATAAAGCACGATCACTCAGTGTCTGCAAAATGTATAGTGTTATGGTTGGGACAAGATGTCAAAGTAACAGAACTTACTGTTATTTATTTAAACGTTATGAGCGATTTTCTGCCATTTTCAATGAGAAAATATCGGTGACAATGCGCTGGAATGCATGGCGATGAATGGCGTCTGCTACCAGGGAACAGACCCTATTTTCTAACTGAAAAATAAGATTATTTAATAACTATTGAATAGGAGAGCAAATAGTATCTGAAACTTTGACATCTGGTTCGGACCTCTAGTACCACATTTAAAGAGAGATAAGCGTTCGGCGATGCCCAGTATCTTTTTTTCTTTTCTTTGCTCGTGAGAAAATCACGTGTCTTTTTTCTTCGCAAACACCCTGCTTCCGCCGGCCCGGTCTCACAACTAAAGTGCATACGCTGAAACTATATTTCTAACTTGCTGTTTGAAAGCTCAAGGGATAGCTTAAGGTACAATGCTTCCCAAACTCTGCTACACTGCGACTCACTAATATATAAAATATTACTTCGCGAACCCCCTGCCTCAGTCCCGGTTTTTCGATTTCACTGCGTGAACAGTACAAACAACGCTCAAACTGTATTTGACAGGTAATATAGTCGGACTCATTCATCTGGGTTAGAAACCACAAATAAAAAATCTGTGCCAGCAGGAATGACAGTTGCTAATGACCAAAGTGAGCTTGTTTGTTAGAGCGCAGTTTCTCAAAATTAGGGCGGAGTTTGGACACCTCTACTCTCAGTTCCGGCTCAACGTTGAGCTGCGTCCTGTACTTTGTCTTCATCCATGCCACCGAAGAAAAGCAAAGTCTCACTTCTTTTTTTTTTAAGTTCCAAAGCTATTTGGGGTTGCTACCTCCTGTCTGTGGGTCACGACCCCTTGAAGTCGCAGCCCACACCTTGTGAAACACATGCTTTAATATGAATTCCTTTTTATTTCGTATTAAAACAAAAGTAGTACTCTTTTAGTGTAGCGCGTTTTGTGGGAACATGAGATGGAAGGGGTTTAGGCGGGCTCAGTTTTTCTTTAAAATGATTCAGCTTGCCTTTACGTTGCTCTACATTATAGTACTGAGCTTGACGCTTCGTATGCTTACGCCCGCTTGATGTCACCGGGATGTTCACTTTTAGAGTTTTAGGTCAATTGTTTGTTCTCGGCTCTCTAGATTTGGGTTAGGGTGAGTGGCATCTATAATTTGAAGTGTCTACGTAAGAAGCGGATGCAACCGCAAGGGAATGGTCCGTAAGCGTCCATAAGACTTCGGTGCAACTCGAATGGATGATGCGAAGTTTGTATACTCGTACCTGTTCGGTCTTTGTTGCCATGAGCGGTTTTCCATCGGATATCTCCACCAGGGGGCAGACGTCGCTTTCGCTTTCCATGATTTGCCAGTGACTGCTAGTCTTGTCAAACACCTCTGGTTGCCATCTCTGGAAAAAAATAAAACAGACGAAATTCGGTGTAAAGCACTTTTTTATTGAAACTGTCTTTTCATTCTTCGTAAAGTATTGTCTCTTGTGACCAGTTGACGACGCACAAATGTGCACGAACGAAATGCTAAGGTGTTCTTCGTGCGTCTGCAAACAGTATGTTTGGTCTGTCGCGTTAAAGACCCTTTGCAAAACCCCATCAAGAAACATTGGCAATTGTCATTTCTCGGTCACAAACCGGGTGATTGGATCCGAGCGACAAATATGATGCTTAGAAACAAAGCATGCTCAAAACGTCCGTGGCTAACTGTTCCGCGTCTTCAAAGGTGCGCGCGCCATCTAGAAGATGCGGCGCCAATCATCCGAGCTGGCCATAGTTTGATCACGGACGTGTTCTGAGCACGTATTGGACACGAGGTTTGCGTCATTGATCGGCATGAGGTCGGCTTAGCTCGCATCGAGAACGAGCGCTGTGTCCGCGTTAGACGAGGACTCTGATTCAATCCACACATCGTGCCCAAAACGTGGCGGCCATCGATGTTGCTTGAGTGAGGTTTTGCAAAGGTTCGCAAGAACCGTTCGGCCAGTAAACCACCAAGGAAACATACAACGAATATTTGACGCTATGTTGACTCCGATAGAGAACAATTCATAAAATGCAGAGTGTGTTGCGGACAGCTGCAACTAAACATTTCACGATCTATTCACTTTTAATTATGGCTGTTCGAAAGGTTCAATGAAGGTATGGAATCTTTTTGACCCGGAGCTTTAACGAAAGTTCAAATTCAAATTCAAATGCTGCTTCATTTTCTGTCTATACATTTGTATTGGCGACGGAGGCGAGGGGCAAAAAGTCAACATATGTTGGCTTGGCGAGAGCAGCTCCCATTAGTTTCCTCGGCAGAAGCAGACAGACGATAAAAACAACAACAAAAAAGCGTACACACAAACACACAATTCAACTAGAAAAGGACAATATAAAGCAAATATAAAGACTCACATATATGAAAAATGGCTTCATTGTTACAGTCTACCCACGTCTCGATATGTTAATTACAAACATAATTTTGATAAAATATGTTGTTAGCCTTTAACATTATGCTGCTTCTTAACACATTATATAGCAATGATGGGAGGTTATGTCTTAGCATCCGGGTTCCGTAATTTGTTCTGCAGCGTGGTATTTTCCATAGCGTCTGTATTACGAACGGTATACAAATTTAGAATTCGCGTTAAATCAGGTCTGTTGGTCAATTAGATGAATATTCAGTTTTTTCTGCTTGTTATGTGTGTGAGGTAATTCACCTCTCGTGTCGGTTTGGCCGACACGAGGGAAGAAGAAGAGGTGAATAAAGGGCTTTTTGCGTGCCTGACTCCATGTTGAAAGCTTGCCCTTTTCCCACATCGAACATGGTGTCAGAAGTGGGATCGGGATACTACCTGTTTTAACCCGTCAGCTCGCGAAGCAACCGGCTACTCTTCAGACGCCGAAGCGACCGCTAAAGCAGCTGCTACGGGGAATATCTCGGGTCAACCTCAAGGTACAAAATCGGACACCAGGTACGCCATGGCATCGTTCCAGATAGATCCGCCTGAGCCCTTTACCTTCGCCACTCCAAATGAATGGCCCTCATGGAAGAAACGTTTTCTTCGGTACCGCACAGCCTCTGGATTACAAGCTGCAGCCGAAGAAAGACAAGTTGACACGCTAGTCTATTTGATGGGCACTCAAGCGGAAGATATCTTCAACACTTTCAAGCTAAGTACAGAAAACGCCAAGAAGTTCGATGTCGTGCTAGCCCACTACGAAGCCTACTTCTTTCCAAAACGCAACATAATCTATGAAAGAGCACGATTCAACACCCGAACACAAGGGCAGAGTGAATCAGTGGAGGAATTTTCAACGGCCCTGCACACGTTAGCCGACACGTGCAACTTCGGCGAACTCAGAGAAGAACTAATCAGAGACCGCTTGGTAGTAGGCCTGCAGGACAAGAAAGTTTCAGAAAAACTACAGTTGGACTCGTCGTTAGACTTGATGAAGGCGCTCATGATCGCCCGTCAACATGAAACAGTCCGACAACAACAGAAAGAGCTACGTCCCACAGAAAGCCCAGAGTCCGTACACCAGGTTCACACTAGCAGATCATTTACAGTGCCACAAAAGGCTGCGGTCGCTTGGGATAGGACTTTGTCAAAACGTCACCAGCATGACGCCAAAAATCCAGAACGATCCTGCACCTGGTGCGGACACGAAACACACTCTCGGGCAAGTTGTCCAGCAAAAGACGCGGTGTGCAGAGGTTGTGGAAAAAGGGGACACTTTATGACAGTTTGTCGGTCGACGTCTTCTCTCAGGAATGTCACCGAGCAAGGAGAAGGACTTTTCTCAAAAGGACATTTGATGACGGCCTCAGATCCAGCTACCCAAACAAGAAACGACGGTCAAGAGCCAGGATTCCTCGGCACAACGTCAAACTCCCAAACTTCAAAGTGGGAACTAATGATACTGGTTGAGAACCACCCAGTACTATTCAAGGTAGACACCGGGGCAGACGAAACAGTGATCCCCGAAGACCTTTTTAGGAGTCTCTTCAAAGACCCTACTCTAAACCCGCCGAGGCGCCAGCTTCAGCAGGGCCCGACGGAAGACGACTTCACGTCTTGGGCATCGCAAACCTGAACCTCTCATTCAAAAACTACAGGAACGAAGAGGAAGTTTACGTCCTCCGAGGCCTCAAAACACCGCTTCTTGGAAGGCCAGCTATAGAAAAACTCAAGGTTCTCCCTGAGATCTGCCAGGTGCGGAGCCTCTGCCCCGAGGAGGAGTTTCCCTGTCTTTTTGAAGGGCTCGGCACTATGAAAGGAGACTACGACGTAAAACTAGCACCTGATGCAACGGCCTTTGCCCTGACATCGCCTCGCAGGGTGCCCCTGCCTCTTTTCAACAAGACAAAGATGGAGCTGGAGAGGATGCAACAACTGGGAGTAATTTCGCCAGTGACAGAACCAGTGGCGTGGTGTGCACCGATGGTAGTGGTTCCTAAGCCCTCAGGAGCCATACGTATCTGCGTTGACTTTACGCAACTGAACAAGTACGTCCAGAGAGAATGGCATCCGATTCCATCAGTGGAACACACTTTGGGAATGCTCCAGAAAGCAACCGTTTTCTCGAAGATTGACGCCAACTCAGGGTTTTGGCAAATACCTTTAAGCGAGGACAGTAAAACCCTGACGACATTTATAACACCTTTTGGCAGGTTCTGTTTTAACAGGCTGCCGTTTGGAATTTCTTCGGCGCCAGAACATTTTCAAAGGAGGATGGCCGATGTTCTTTTAGGGCTAGAAGGAGTTGCATGCCATATGGACGACGTCCTAATCTGGGGGTCCACACAAGATCAACACGATGGTCGCCTAAGAGCAGTACTGGAGCGTCTCACTCAAGCTGGGATCACGCTAAACAAAGAGAAATGTCTCTTCAGCGTTACGAAGATTTCCTTTTTAGGGCACCTGATCGAGAACAATCTGGTTCGTCCGGATCCAGCAAAGCTGTCTGCTATTCTGCAGATGCCAAGTCCCACATCAAAAAAGGAGTTACGCCGCATCATGGGAATGGCTACATATCTTGCACGTTTTGTCCCCAATGGTGCACAGGTCTTGGAACCACTGTCATCAATGTTAAGCACAAAACATGATTTTGTGTGGAACCAACCTCAACAGCTTGCATTTGACCAGTGGAAAGCTATGCTTTCTTCAGACCCAGTTTTGGGTATCTACGATCCAAACAAAGAAACCGTTGTAAGTGCAGACGCATCAGCATACGGACTAGGTGCTGTCCTGCGCCAGAAGGAGGGACAACGGTTCAAGGTAATTGCCTACGCGTCAAGGCTTATGACAGACACCGAACGTCGATATGCACAAATAGAAAAAGAAGGCTTGGCTCTCGTGTGGGCCAGCGAAAAGTTTCGAGACTACCTCGTAGGAAGAGTCTTCACTCTCGAAACTGATCACAAGCCTCTCATCTCACTTTTTGGGTCCAAAGCACTTGATGACTTGACACCAAGGCTACAAAGAATGCGCATGCGACTCATGCGTTTCACGTATGCCATCGTCTATGTCCCCGGCAAGGATCTAACGGCAGCCGACGCTCTGTCAAGGTCCCCTATCTCACAATCGGAGCCTTTCGACCTCGAAAATGAGATCGATGGCTACATCAAGCATATCGTCTCCTCTATGCCGCTGACATCATACAGTGTTCAGCAAGTCGCCAGTGAACAACAGAAAGACGGAGTATGCGCGCGGCTTCGTCAACTCATTCTAACAGGGTGGCCCAGAAGAAGAGATCTGGAGCAAGAGCTCAAACCTTATTGGGAAGATAAAGACAACATCTCGCTCGTTGACGACGTGATAGTTCGTACTTCAAGAGTGATAATCCCTGAGAAAATGCGCGACACCGTCCTTCGCCAACTTCATGAAGGTCATTTCGGGATAGACAAATGTAAAGGACGAGCAAGGGATTCTGTTTGGTGGCCTGGAATCGACTCTGATATTGAGCGACTCATCAAAAACTGTCACGTATGCCTCAAACAGAGTGTCAACCGCAAAATGCCTCTTCTGCAAACAGAATTCCCACAGCGTCCCTGGGAAAGAATAGCGATGGATTTGTTCTTCTGGGACGGAGCCTGGTGGCTAATCATAACTGATT
>JAZHYW010053146.1:0-44425 GCA_037355805.1 Ixodes ricinus | reverse complement strand
CAATAGATCGTTCCACGTGGCTTTCTATTCTTGTAGGGAAAGCGTATTGCACCGCGAATCCGGCCAATTCGTCGAAATTCCATTGGTCTCTGAACAACTGGAAGAATTCGTCGAATGTGGCAATTCGCCCTAGGCCAATTCGCAGAATGGAGAATGAGGCGAAAGTGCCCATTCGTCGAACTGTCGAAAAGAGTTGATTAGGGTAAGGTAAATGCAGCTCTCAGGATTAACAATCGTACCCGGGTCGTTCAAAATTATAAAAGTCGGGTTCAACGTTGAATATGTTCGCTCGCGACTCTAGCATAATGAGATTTGGGAAGACTGAGCGAAGGGCTCGACCTTCTGATCCAGTGGTCATATGTGCACTTGTAATGTGCGCATATGCATAAATCGCAGGTCGCACTGTCGCAGCGGCTCTGTGACAGAGTTACAACCAGTTGAAATCTGATCGCAGCCTCGGCATGCTACTAGGCGCGTATCGGTGCGATTGCTGTAGGCCACGTGACCAGACAAGGCAGAACGGAAACGACGGAAGCCAACCCTAAAAAGTATTGTATTAATTATTAAAATTACCTGCTTGTTGCTTAACGTATGGTTCACTGCGACAGCAATCGCTTTGGTGGCCGAAGGATGCGAAACTAATCGTCGCGATAAGCGTCAATGTGCCGAATCCTCCGGGCAATCACCGGACAAAAGCTCACCAATTTAAGACATCACCTGCACAAAGGCTTAATAACAGGAAGGTTGTATTTTATCACAGATTTTGATATAAGGATCCAATTTTTTGTTTCTGGGGACCAAGAACTCCAATCAGAAACGTCTAAAGCTTTCACCTTCGTTTTATATATATATATATATATATATATATAAGCTACAATCTGGTGTAATTCCACATACTACACCGACTTGACCTAACAATAATCCTAACAATTTAATCAGGCGTTTTTCTCCCATGTGGGGGACATCGTCTCTGTGCGACTGGGGACGCTAATAAGGAAAATACAGCAACTCGTACAATACAGAAAGAAGACCGTGGCTGGGGATAAGCACGATTAACGATTCTGAGAACTCTCGTAGACCCCACATTTGTTTCAGCGCCAGTGGTATGACCTTATAAAAAGCAAACATTTCCACCTGGTGAATGATGTTGATTGGGGCGAAGCTCTGGTGGTGCTTGTCTGCGTAGACGCTGAGCCGCAGCATGCCGAGCCTTTCGTTCGTTTTCATCCATGTCAGAAAGAGAATTTGTGGTATGGAACGTGGTTATATACGCATTTAAGCACTTGACCGCAGCGCCCTCTCGTCTATAAACGTTGAGCCAATGCATGCAAAGTTTAACGCGATTATATACGCATTTGACCGCAGCGCCCTCTCCTGTATAGACGTTGAGCGGCTACATGCAACGTTTCATCCATGACATCCCCAGCTCTTGAGTTACTACCACATCTCAGAGCTCCCTACTCGTCCCGCAGTCGTGGCCGAGTGGTTAAGGCGATGGACTAGAAATCCATTGGGGTCCCCCCGCACAGGTTCGAATCCTGCCGACCGCGCAAACATTTTTTTTTCCATCATTTTTTATTTTTATTTTTTATCTTTTTTATTTTTTTTTCCCTTACACGAGCACGTGAGCTCACGAGCACGAGCACGAGCACCGAGCACGAGCACCGGACGCCGGACATACACCGGACATACGGACATGGCTAACCCCTAGGGAGCTTCGCCCCTAAAAGGCAAACGCGCGACCGATTGACAACGGTCAACGAGTTCAATCTTTGATCTTGTAGCATATGTGACCTTTTCCACGTCATTTTTTTTAGTTACAGAAATTATCTTTATATTTAGAAATATAAAACGAACAATAAATATATTGTTTTGGGTTTTTTTGTAGTCTACAAAATACACGAGCATAATTTTAATTTTATTTGGGGGACTTCACAGAGGCAACGTCAGCGGGACAAGCTCAGCGGCACACCAAAATAGCAGTGCATCGAAAAGCCCGGCACTGAAAAGCCCGGTACCGAAACGACCGCGTACCGATATCTCCGCACCGAAACGCCGGTTCTCCATTCCATCGAACGCATTTTTCCCCGCCGTAACTATCAGTAATCCTACTATTTGAAATTCACCGCCGTAACTATCAGTAATCCTACTATTCGAAAAAAAGATAGCTTCTAAATTCTATGCAAGGTTCATTCCACATCCGTTGGATATTCAGACTCGTTGGACATTCAGGCTCGTTGGACATTCCGTCTCGGTTGGATCTTTCGTCTCGTTGGACATTCAGGCACGTTGGACATTCCGTCGCGATTGGACCTTTCGTCTCGTTGGACATTCAGACTCGATGGACATTCCGTCTCGATTGGATCTTTCGTCTCGTTGTACATTCCGTCTCGCCTGTCACGTGACCGATTGGACATTCAGGCTCGTTGGACATTCAGTCTCGTTGGACATTCAGGCCATAAGTGGCGTGTCAGCAGGGTATGACTCAACTCACACGACGCTCCCAGGCCATATAGTTTATGCGTTTGGGCATGGTTCGTGTTGTCGCATTAAAGAAGACATAAGGAAAGGGCCACGAGAGCGCTTCGTGAAGACAGCGGCGATTCTGCATATGAAGGTTTGACCGATGAATCGAAATGGAACTGCGGTTTTTTTCTTAGCTCAAATCGCTTTGTAAAGACGCGGCAATTCTAATTGTGTGACGGCACGGGGCCGACACAAAGTCTGTTCCGATCTAGCCATGAATAACACCTAGTAAATTAAACTCTAATTTGGTGTCAGAACTGGGATTTCTGGTACGGCAACTCATGCAACCCGGAAGGCACCCTGTCAGGATGAAAGTCCTCTGTGACGTGGTCTGCACCAGCGTATCATGGAACCATAGGATCTCAGCTGGATTACCTGAAGCCGCAAATCGTCGTGCCGTACCTTCCGGTCAACGCAGCGCAAGTTCTGGGATGCAAAAGTGGTCATCGGCCAACGCAGGAGTCTTCATTTCACGGCCACAAAACAGTCGTGGAATCATGGCGAAGTGGTGACTTGTCCGTGGAAGGTACGGCACGACGATTTGCGGCTTCAGGTAATCCAGCTGAGATCCTGTGGCTCCAAGAGACGCCGGTGCCGACCACGTCACAGAGGACTTTCATCCTGACAGGGTGCCTTCCGGGTTGCATGAGTTCCCGTACCAGAAATCCCAGTTCTGACACCAATGTTACAGAGTTTAATTTACTAGGTGCTATCCATGGCCAGATATTACAGCAGATTGTGTGTCGACCTCGTGCCGTCTGCGCGCGCATCGTCGTCGTCCGCAGTGGGTACTGGCACGCGCCTCAGCAGCACCGCTACAATATACGGATTGATCGATGAATCGAAATGGAACTGGAGTTCTTACCTTATTAGCTCAAAGATTTTGAAATTACTAATACAAATGTATTGGTGTACGTGCGAACGGGTGCATTAGATTAATGAGTACAATAAAACCTATCTATAGTGAATGCTGGTATAGCTACGTTAGGCGTATATCGAAGATATGAATATAGCAAAGGCAATAAAAAGTTCAAGTAGATCGTTCCAATACCTCCAGTAACTATAGACGATAAACTTACGATGCGTACGCAAAAGCGTCAGCGGAGTTTGGAGTATCGGGTATCGTTATCTGATGCTTTGGGACGATCTACTAAAACTCTCTTTTGATATACCGAAGTAAAGTTGAAGTATGCTGATGCACTGGTATGCTATAGCTACTGATATAATTAAGTGTTTTAACTTTGAATGGAACTCACTTTAGACAGTTTGTATTGTGTACTGAAGGAAACCAGAAAACTTCACCTAACTACACGGATCATTCTAATGTTTAAAAATTGACGGCACTAGCACGGCAGAGGTTTTTGGGTTTGGTACACGATGTCACGTAAACACACGTTCGTGCGTGCCCACACGACGTCCCCAACTCAACTATATATTATAGTTAGAGTTAAATGTTATAGATTTTCGCCATCGGCAAAAATATGTTTGTTTTAAAAAATGTTCTTCATAAATTAAATGATTCGTTCGGGATAGCGTTATCAATCGCAGCGGACATTAGGTTACGAGTCTAAAGTTATAATTAGAAAATTAATAACCTAACATCCACTAATTCATTCGAAATATTCACCTGAGCTGGCACATTCAGCGAGATGAGACGACTGTCTCATCTCGTACTCGTATTGGTGTAGAATCAACCTTTGGTACTGCAGTTGCTTTGCAACAAGACACCGAAACTTGATGTGAACGAGCGACGGAAGACTTACCCGGAAGACGTTGGCCTTCGCAGCGAGCGCGGGTAGTGGTGAGCCACCGCGAGCCGATCGGGTCACGTGGTCGTAGAAAAAGCGCGCTACACTCAGCTGTCTCCTTTTGTTCGCTGGTTTCGGCGCTTCCTTTCTCTTCGGGTTTGGTGTGGCGGATTCTAGAGTAGACAGCGCAACCTCGCCAGAAAATAGCATGGAGCAGAATTTAGTAGCCTAAAGGGGATATGTAAATAATAAAAATAACAATGTTTTGCAAAAAGAAAAAAAGTGATTTCGTTTTTAAAGGTTCTTTATTATCTTTAAATATTCATAGTACATGTGTAATATATAAAGGATCAAATATGATCGTAAAATTAGTCAAATACGCATTTGAAGAACTGCCGGTGACCCAGAAAGGAATACATTTTAGTCACTTTCGTGTACGCGGTTCTTCAAATTGTGGCGCCACCTGGCATCACATATAGTATCTTGAGAAATATACTTACAATAGTCGCCTGCTCTCAAGTCTGAAGCGTTCGCCCTGTCAAAGTGGAAAGAGGTGGGAGGAGCTTCCACTTTACTCTTAACCTCTCACCGGCTACAGACGTGTTCTAGCTCTCCGTCGCGTTAATTGGTTTGCTACAATTTCTCGCGGAAACCATAATGAAAGAAAGTTATTATTTCCCGCCGCAGAAGTGTGTCACTACTCATCTATAGCAATATTTGAGCGCGTGTCTTTTCTTTTTGTAATTTTGAGCCACCTTCGCAGTTTGTGCAGAAATATTGTTGTTCCTAATATTGTCTTATCACAACCAAATTTGGCATACGTGTATGCTTTAGGACATGAAGAATGCAACGATCACGGTTTGGTTAGAATGTATATTTTTATATTTATAAGAACTTTAAGAAACTTATGTTAGCCCTTTCACAATGACGTTTCTGCGATTTCCACTTATTCTAAAATAGATGTATCACCCATATCTTTTTACGTTCATTGCACTCACTGATTTAGAAGGAGCGAATATAGCTTTTTTACTTGTCTTAAGTGTTGTCATGCCCCAAATGTGCGCAAAAACTTTCGTTTTTTGCTGCATGTGCATTGCATCCAGAACATATCAATAAACAAGCTATATCAAAACTAACACCAGATTTATAGGGACTATATCAAGCACTATAAACTGAAAATTGCAATTCAGTTATTGCAAATAGTAAAAATAACGTTTTCCCAGGCGCATTTCTCCAGAACTCGGATAACAGCTGTCTCACATTTCGACGAAAGGTGACACGCCAGCTAAGGCGAATATTTAAAAAAAGTTAATTGGTGGATTTTAGGTTATTATTTCACAGATTTCCTTCAAACTCTCTACCTGGCGTTCCTCCAAGGTCGGTAACACTATCCTGGAGGAACCTTTCTGTGTGTGTATGCGTGATATTTCAAGTGTCTTTTTAGAAGGGGATGTACAGTTCGAAACACCCTGCAAATTCAGTTCAATCCCCGGTTTTACTATACAACGTTCGCTCGTACGCTGACAGTGCAACGGAAGCTACGTAATCGACGAGCCTTCCGCCACGTGATTACTCTCTAGCCCATACCCACACACAGAAAGGGAGGTCAGGTGATAAAAGCGGGGCTGCTGATTGGTCCCGCGATCGTGTAGCTCCCACCTTTTGCCTGGAAATGGACCCCGACGTACCCTTCTTTTGTTGCCGCAGTTTTGCTTCAAGAACGACAGCCGAACAATCTGGGAGCAGCAGTCGCAGATCTATCTTGGCGGGGCCCTGTTTTCCGCATTGGCGAGCGCATATTCTGGCCAGGGATTGATACAGGGTAAGTGCACTACCCCTTCATTTTCCATATTTCCAAGAAATCTGAAGTGTGTGTACACACATAGACCGCTCCAGTAATCGCAATATGCGCGCTGCTATCTTTGGACAGTCTTCTGTGCATGCGCAGTGGTGGCTCGGTTCTGGGGAATATCAGACACTGCGTATGCGTCCATGGCCCAGTGACTCAGCATTGTTCGTCTAAGAGATAAGCGCTGGAAGGGTGTATTCATAATAACTTCTATTTTCGTTGTTACTTTCTCGCAGTCTACTTCGCGACTGCTACTTTTCGAAAGTGCACTATTTGCCTTTGAGGGGAAGCCAACAAGTTTCAAATAATTCGGAATTACTCGGAACATTAAAATACCACTACTGGAGTTGAAGACCGGATCAAACATAACGTTAGGTAAACCACTAGTTTAAGGTTTAAAATGCCACTGCTCATCCACTCAAGGTAATCGACGCAGAGAGACAACCGAAATATGCTTACCAAAGTTTCTCAAGTGACATAACTGAAGGTGTCTGCACGGTATACCTACAGAAAAACATTAAATATCAATAACTAAAACAATTCAGTCACTCACACCTCATAAAATAATGTTTACAATCAAGGACCCGCAACAGGATTGCAGAATATCCGAGTTGGAAGTGCTAGAATATAGTTTATAGTCAAAATCGGAGGGTTCCCAGATAGCCATAAGATTTTGTTATCTATTAATGTTTACAGTCAAGGAGCCCGCAATCTATATAAGCCTTATTTATTTTGTGCCATCTCACAGAGTCGCCCAAAGGAACGAAATCACTCTGGATTGACTGGGGTTCATTCGGAATATAGATCTGTACAAATGTGCTGAGCGAAATTTGTAGAACTGTTCCTAGCGAAGCAAACACCGAATTGCCTCTGATGACACAAAAAGCTGCGGTCTGATGATCAAAGCAATCTTCGTTCAAGGTGTATGTTCGCACATTTAATCATCTGCTGGGCAATCTTCATTCAAATGAAGGTGATAATTAAGGTGTATATATATGGCATCTCTGCAAGAAGTATCTCGTTCGTTCATCAAGCGATACGAAGTCCTCTGCGCCAAAACTTGAACAATCAGAACAGCTCAAGTTGAGAAAACGGAGGTTTGCTAAACCCCATTTCCTGAACACGAGTCAGCAAAAATGTTCGCTTTGGCAGCTCTCATCAAGAGACGGACGCTAGAGACACTAAATAAGGTGCGCTTCAGAGTTTCCACCGCCTAAAATCAATGTTGCTAAAGCTTTATCTGAAATAGAAGGAAACGCTTTTCCGTCTGTTGGAAACGTTAAAATCACCGGCGACAAAGCAAGGCGATATCGCCCGAGCTTCCCGACACAGCATCTAAAACTCCGAAAATCACATTTTCACGTCGCAACTATCGCCGATTGTGCCTGCTCTCCGCTAAACACCAAAATGGCGGGGCCCATTAGAAGATCGAAGAATGGTGTATACCGACATATCTCTGAGCCATGGGTTCTCAAAACAGGGCAGCTTTGAGCCAGACATTCCTTCTGTGTGTGCACTATTGTTTTTAAGGTTTGTGTCATACTGAATTGCTGTATTTGACCAATGACAGCACCGGGAGAAATGCCTCGGCTGCCATTCAAGGCACGCAGAAGTTCCTAGAGATAAAAACGTTAGAGAACCCCGTTTGAAACGTGGCTTATTCAGACGCTCTAACCGACGCATAACCACCACGCCGTTTCCAAACCCGCAGGGACCATTTCGCGGAACATCCAAGGGCTCCTGCTGGCGACCATAGCACTAGCCACGGTCCAGGGCATCACCATAGCGGTGGTCGTGAGACGGCTCGACAACATCATCAAGTACCACCTGTCGGCAACCTGCAGCGTCCTCAACTCGGTGCTCTCGGCGCTCCTGTTCCCGGACAAGTTCCGCTTCACGACGTCTTACATCGTCAGCCTGTTCTTCCTCTTCACCGCCATCTATCTGTACGAAAAGAAGAGTTTTGTCCTGCCGGACCTGTGCAGCCGCAAGAACGGCGCCACGACGGCGCGCCCCAGCGCCAAGACGACTTCGTGACTTGCCCTAACTTAGGATGTTAAACATTGTGGGATGGTTCTGGGCTTCATGGTTCAGGACGGACTAGTCGGTTGTGCAGGCGTACGGAAGCGCTCATGGGTTATCGTTATAGAAGTTTCATTTGCCACCTCTAGGTGGAGCTGGGGGTTATTGTATATTTGAGCATGTTTTGTTTTTACCACACTGCGTTCATTTCCCCAAAAAAGGCGCGAGCATCTATCTTTATTCCTGACAAAATTAATGTCTTATTTTAGTTGATTTTATGTGTGACAAGGTGTCGGGACGCGTAGTTACTTCCAATGGATTTGTTGTCGTTCAAAATGCTACCATCCACCGAGAGTTCTTACGGTCCTTTGAACATTTCAAACTTTATCGATATATTTATTATGGGTGACGAGAAGCGAGAATGCGCGTTAAAAACTAAACCGGTGACTCTAGCAGCTATTTTGTTCATAGAAAAAAGTGAAGGTGTGATCAAATTGTGCAGCATTGTTGCACCTGATACTTTGGACGAGTTTCCATCTGCTTTTGTGCCGATAGACCATGACAGTGATAAAAGCTATCACTGGTAATGATTGAACGTTGGGGAGAAATCAGCGTGTCCCAGAATGTATGGCCAACAGCTGATAACTCTTGTCTAGTCATTCCAGAGAGATGCCATGTTATAGTGGTTTTCATGAACAAGAGACTGACGGACGACTCAAAATATATACAGCTCGTGTGCAATAAAGCTAGACCGTTGGTCTTGCCAATTCATGTATACATTTGCTGTCCGATTCCATTAACAACACCAATGGTAAACGTGTTCTTCAAATGTGCGCAACTATAATTTCTACTTTTAATACTAGAATAATTGCAAAAACACTCACCTGACACTATATGGAACTTCAAGTCAAGATGATTTGTAATAAAAGCACCACGTCTTCATCGGGTACCGGACATTTCATCGAACGCCGTTTCATCGAAAAAGTGGACATTACGTCGAACGCTGATTCATCAAACGCAGTTTCATCTAATTTCGCTTAAAGGCCCGTTCACACACTTGCACTTGACTACGACCTACTGAGAAAAGACCGGCTTTTTAAGCCTTTTGCGAAGGGGGGAGGGGGGTGTTCTTATAGGAAGCAGCGCAAGGAAGCACAAATATAAAACTAACTGAGCTAGGGACAACATGACTTTCGCTACTCTACAATAGAGCAGCCCCGTTGTTCGGCCTTTGTCAGTTGTAAAAAATGTCTTCTTGGAGCCGACGTCGTGCGGCATAGCCCCTATAACGAAGACAAGCTAGCACACTTTGAGTGAAGGTTTATTGTCGTTTTCTCTCCTAAGGTGGTCATATGTTACTCAATGTTTTGCCGTTGCAAGTTAGTTCAAATCAGTGTACACGGTTCAGGAGAGTTAAAAAAATAAAAAGTGGAGTTTTTTTATATTGACCTGCAATTTCGCCACATTTAGAGAAATGAGCTGCGTTACTGCATTAATAACAGAACAACAATAACAGGTAAGCATAATTTTCTTCTATCTTCGTAAGATGCTTTTAAACATGATCATTTTGATATATTTTAAGTCGTTTCATATGCAGCAGTTTGTTGGCAAATAATTCGTGAATGAGTCTCTAAAACGTGTGTATTTAACGTGTTTCGTAACTTTTTTTTTTTTTTGCATAGAAAGCTTTTATTGTATTTTTAATGTTATTTGTACATGTCGTAAACCTTTCATAAGATAGTTAGAAAACATTGTTACTACGTGCATGCTTCGGTGTAAAATTGACGGCTGTGCAAAGTATACATAGCGAAGCCTTGGCAATCTCCACGCCACGAACTTCGGAATTTTTTTTATCTCCGGAAGAAAATTAGTTACGGCGTTTGCATATAACTGAATACTCCACTCAAGAACATGGCTTTAACATCTATTTTTACATAAATATAAAAAATAAGACCCGGACCATCCTTGCATGATCTGACATGGGAACAGGGGGACCAAGTACACCGGTGCACTTTGAATCGAACTCACGACCTGTTGATGATCATCAACTTGTAATCTAAGCGCTGTATCTTTTTTGAGAATTTTTTATATCTTTATTTACTATCTTTTGAGAGATTTAATCGATGCCAACGGCCAACAATACGTTTAGTTCACGGCTTCTGTTCGCGGCGGCATCGCAGATGTAGGAGAAATTAGCTGAACTAACCAATCCTATGTTTTAGTACCAACGTGCTCAACTCTTTCCCGTGGCATCGCAGAGGAGGCTTCACAGAAGATGATCGGTGTCGCAACGTGCCGTTACACATCTCGGGTTTTTTTTTTTTTTTTGTCATAGGAAAGCATTAATTGTCTTATGGAGCGAGCCAACGTCATCAGCTTTGAAGCCGCGCCAAACGGCACCTAAACTCCTTTCTCCAAGTGAAGCCGCGATCTGATGGCTCCCAGCTTTGAAGCCGATCGAGAAGCCTGTAGACAAATGGCAACTAGTTTCCCTTCTCCCAATGGAGCGAAGTGAAGCCGAAATCTGATGGATCTCTATTGCAATCCCATTGGCTGGCGCGCGTCATATGTTTCAAGGGACGAGGCTCCCATTGTCCGGCCCTCGTCAGTTTCAAGGAAGGCCACCCCATGGCGCTGCGGGCCAGTGCCGCCCGCGCGCCGGTAAAACGAAGTGGCGCAAGCCATGGGCGTACCAACCGGGGGGCAAGGGTGCGCTTGCCCCCCCCAGTTCTCAGAGTGTGCGGGGGGGGGGGCAGGCATGCTGCTCTGCCCCCCCCCCGGAAACAGCCGCCACTGGGCAGGGCAAGCACTGTCCGGCGGCGCCCAAGGAATACCAAGGGCACCGCCCCCCGTTCTTGGGGGGGGTCTGGTTTGCCCCCCCACTCAAAAAGAAGTTGGTACGCCGCTGGGCGCAACCCCATGGCGCTACGGGCCCCGCGCCGGTAAAACGGACACGGTGGCGCGCGCTCGGCGGCTTCTGCTCGTCTCGTCGCCGACGAACATGGCGCCGCCTCAAGCATTCACATCGTCGGCGCCCGCCACCTCGGCAGTGACGCAACCTGCCCGTCCACGCAAGTGCAACGCAGACGAACTAAGGGAGCGGAACAACGACATGCATGCTTTCGCATTCACAACTCATAAGAAGTGCGTAGGTATACCTCGAGCCTTTTCTTTTCGTTATTCGTTACACGCATCTTCTCATAACGACATCAACATCCTCGCAAACAGAAAAACCGACGACGCAAACGAGGCGTCAACAGGACAACATTGTTTCCACGGCTTCCACCATGTTTGTTTTGAAAGACCGTAGGTAATATTTTAACGAAACAATTCGAGCAATATTAGCCATCTTTACATTACCTGATAAACTTCGAAGTAGTGTTTCAGATTTTATAATAGAATTATAATATTTTATTCGGTTATCTTCGAGTCTCCGGAAGTTAACCTTTCGTCTATTATTCGCTCGCTTGAACTCCCGAAGGAAAGGACGAAGAGAGCCGAAAAACAGTGGAAATGCGGGATTTCTGCAGCCCAACTGCGAAGCCGCGTCATCGCCACTTAAGGAGATCGCCAGATTCGAGATGGCCATGTGTCGTGGACCCGAACGTTGGGCGTGGAGTTCCTAGCATGAATACTGAATGCGAATAGCATTCTTGGCGACTGCACGCACTTCTCGTCGGATGCACCAATTTCTGGCTAGTCTAACCGCTTAGCCGCGTCGATAACACGTCAGAGAGACCGGCAGTCGGCTGGGACTTGAGCGGCGGTGACCTTTGATCAGCAGGCAGACGCGCTAACCACAGAGCTATGAGGGCAGTCATTCAACGAACTTAAACGGCTTGTTTGACATCTGTGCCATAGAGGCGCTTCACAGCGTGAAGCCGACAGCGCGCGCGTTCCATGCACGAGGGCTCATTCCGCCTCGTGACGGCTGAGCACGGCCGCTAGCTCACCCTCTCCCGCGCTCGGGAGAGGGTGATGTAGCGGCCGTGCTCAGCCTCACGAGAGCGGAATGAGACCTCGTGCATGGAACGCGCGCGCACCGGTAGCTGTGACAGCGCTGTAAGGCGCGTCCTATGAGCGAAGGATATAAACAACCGTTCAGAGTACCGTTGGTTGAGACTAGCTGAGACGCCAGATAGTCTGGTCGGTACCATTTGAGTGTTTGTGCGTATGGCGCGTGCTTTGCTCGCCTTCCTAAGTGACACAAACGCACGTGCTGGGCTGCGGAGATCGTCCGCACGGGCTGTGAAAGTGTCAACAAATTTAGAATCGCCTCAAGAGTGGGCTGGCGTATCTAGAGTGTGCCGGCCACCTGACGAACGCGCATAACTCCGCACCGTTTGATGCTATTCGCATTAACGTAGATAATCATTCCCAAAGGATGGGTTCTGCTGATTTTTTCGAGTTTCAGGCCCCGCCCCAACGTTGGAGTTACGCCACAACTCGAAAGATTTGTGTTCGAGACCAGGGGCTCCTAAGCTGGACACTTGGCGAAAACGTCGGCGAGAAATCTGGCGGCCGTGATTGGCCAACGCCGCACTTGACCTTGGCGCCGGCCAATCATAGCCGCCAAATTTCTCCCCGACTTTTTCGCCAAGCGTCCAGATTAGAGACCCAGGACCAGCACCAGCAGGTGTCTATTATGTTCCGAACGCTTTTGAATTCACGTAACCCACGTTGCGTGAACACGACGCCGATGCCCAAAGACTTCGCCTTAACATGTCGCAGCTATCGCTGTCACTGTACTGTTCATTAACAATGGACTGCTCAGTTCCTTTTATGTATCCATTGTAAAAGGCTGAAGTTGTTTACTTGGTCTGCCAGAGTGGCTGTGAGGCTTCTTATACGCAGCCGGGTTAACACACCAGGGAATGACAAACAACGCACGTTCGCCAACAATGGAAAGAATAAAAAAAGGCACGCCTTTGAAATTATGCTACAGTATGCCTTGTCAGGCAGGGGCGATGAAGAGTCACTCGAAGGGCATGTCGACCCGCCCTTCTTGGGGGGTATGTATACTCTCACTGGCGTTTCCATGTGAATAAACAAAGCAGCGCAGTATGCTTTGTGTTCTGCTGTCCCTTCTTTCTGTCTCGGCGTTTAAACTTTAAGCTAGATTCCCAGCCAGCATGCATGGCTTTTGTTAAAATGCGCAGCGTGGCTAGAGAATTAAACAATGTAAAACTCTGACACCCCATACCGAGGGAGTGGAGAAGGCGAAACAAATGGTCCTCAAGTCAACAACCTACAAAGCTATATTGTTAAGTTTTGATATGTTTATTTGTGCAAACATTCAGCGGCGAACCTTGCTAAGATGTATTTATTTGCACTCTTTGCCTTCTTTTTGTTGGGAAAGTCAAGATTGTTGCGATCACTATCCCGTCTCTAGACACAATCAGGAGTGATACGGATCCCCAGGAAAGTGCAGTGGCGTGCTCGCCCAGAACTGGGGGCTTTGTCCTTCGGAGACTTGTCAGATGATCGTCTCATAAACTTCTCTCTTTTTCTACCATTGTCCTTAGATTATCTGGTCTAGAGTCTCTTTGCCGTGCATATAGGGAAAGGTTTCTCTGGGGACTAATTGAAGCACCAGATGCGCGCTACCAACGTTAGGAGTCAACCAATGAGATCGCTCGGGGAATCTAAAGGATAGACGTGAGTTCAAAGAAACCACCGTGGAAAAAGTCGCTGAATTTGCCTACTCTTTCATAGAACCCCACACCCCACAGTCCTGTCGAAAAGATGGACTATTTTAAGCGTCCTTTACACTTCAGACCTAAGGGTAATAATATTCCAGAATAATTGAAACGCCACTTGGACGGTGTCACCTCTGCTTTAAAAATATTATTAACATTGTACACGGTGCCGTCTTAAATGCGTTAGCATCTATTGCCCTGGTGTATGCAGCCGCCTTTCGTTTGGACGGTCGTGGTTTGGTTTGGGCTGGACTGGAGTGGACTGGTTTCATGGATCCTTGGCGCGGCGCGCGATTTCCGCCGTGCTCTTTCGCTCGATTCAATCGCTCGCTACGTCCACTTTCCCTCTTGCAAGAGGGAAAGAGTCTCCTGGCAGGCTTCTGATGACGCGCTGCGGGAGCTGGAGTGGGAGGTAGCTGTGGTGGCTGCGTCCGAAACCGCCGACGTCCGGGAGCACAGGGGAGGGGTTCCCGAAAACAACAAAATGCGGACCGTTGCGAGGTTGGAATTTCCATCCTTCGTTGAGTCGGAACCTCAGCGCAAAATACTCACGAATTTCGTCAAGAATCAGCGTAAAGACAGCAGTGAGTACGGCATACTTGTGTTTATTTTTTTTTACTTTTTATCTGTTTTTACATTTGTTTACTCATACTTGCATCAGCGTTGCTTGTGTTGACAAAATTTCCTAGGGCGGAAACCGCAAAAGTTTTCACTCTTGTGAGTAGTTAATCTAAATATCGTAATCGCAGTAACGAGAACGTCCAGATGACGAAACCCAAACGGGAAAATCGCTCACAGGTGAAAAATAACGTCCTTTTTATACTATATGAAGCTATGGTAGAACGATAAATATATCAAGTTTCAAAAACGTCTCTTCTCCCATCACTGCTTTAGCGTCTCTCATGTGCAAGGACAAATTCTACTGGAGAATTTTATTCTTAATAAAATTACGCAAAACATTCTCGCAAATGTAGGACTGGGCGTTTGTTTTTGACCGCGTCTTAACCGTCCAATAAATATACATGGTCTAGACAACTTTTGCATGGGCTAGATGGTTTAGCATTTGACAAAGAAAACTAGGCAGCAGAAACAAGAAGAATACGAAAGGAGAACACACAGCTTGGTACAAGCGGTCAATTAATCTCGCTGCGATTGCAAACCTGACATATGTATAGACACCCCCTCCTTTTCTGGCAAAATAAGCTGCAAAATTCAATCTTGACTTTTGCTACAGCATCGGTTCCCACTATAGCATTATAATCTCTTGATCTATCGAAGAGGTCAAAGAATGCGCAAGGCATGTAGTTGGGCTAGTTGGTGGTGCATACTGTTTGGTGGGAACAGTGCAAAAAAGACGTAGGTCACCCACGCCCACGCACCGTCACATCAGATGAAGCATTTTTTATTGCGTCTATCGGAGCTGACACGTGTGTGAGCGCTCCTTCTGTTACCCTTGCGAATGACGAGGTAGCTTTTGTAAGAAAGTGTGGCAGGTTCGTGTGACGGTGCGTGGGCGTGGGTGATGCCCTATGTTATTGGTTTGATATGTTTGTTCTCTCCCCTTCCCCCTTTCTGTGTTTATTCCTTTGTTTGCAGAGCAATAAACGTTCAGTTGTAAGTCAGCGCCCTGTCTGTGTGTTTCTTCGACCTCGTCCCACGTCTTTTTTGCGCTGTTCCCACCAAACAAAGAATGCGCCCCGATCTTCACATTCCAGCTGTAGTTGGGGTCAAAGCTTTTTGAGATATTCAGAGATATATCAGAAGATCATGGAGGGGTTGCTGTACAACTGCAGTACAGTGCTCTTCAAACTTTGCACTGGAGCGCGAGCGGCTTGACTTTGGCGGAGGAGCGCTATTAATGTGATTCCACAAGGAATCATAATCAGATAACAATTAAAGATCGAGGTTCACCACTCATACAAAACTACCAGGGACAACTCGTAGCGACAACTTCAAAAACAGCCTAGAAAATAATCTGCTAGGCTGCCTTTACAGCTGTCTTTTTTTCTTGAGCTCTGTCATTCATTTAGATTATTGGTTTAGCGTTGTATACGAGTATTGCTATTGTATCTTATTTTTCGCCCTCGCTGCTTTAAAAATAAACCACAGTAAAATATTTAAAGAAATATACAAATTAAAAAAAGACTAATTGCGGTAACAAGTTTCGTAACCAGGTCAGCAGAGTGAGGTAGCGACGCGCTAACCACTGCGCTACTGAACTGAGGACACTTTAAAAATGTATTGTGCGCGGCCGGGGGTCTCTTGGCAGTGCTCGGCAAAACTACAATAATAAGCTTCTGTACAACGTTCCAGCACCGCTCGTGTCGGTGTGTTACGAAAATTGCCCTTAGGAAGGTTGCCATAGAAAAAAGGTTTTGCATTCACCAGAGAAAATTACGTGATGTCTTCTCAGCTGCGCACGCGCGTACAGTTGTGTTGCAAAGCGCCGCACACTTGTTTTAGCAACATTGAGATTGCCGATACCGACGCTTCTATACAAGTGTGACTCGACAGTTGCTGACGAGCAAATGCTCGTCAGAAACTGACGCTTAGCTCCTCTCACATCGAATACGTGGCGAAGAAGTTTTTCACATCGTGACTTCTGCTCGAAAGAAAAACTGAAATTTTCATGAATTCTTAAATTGTCGGACATGGCCCGGCACCAGTGAATATACTATGACAAGCAGCTTGCCCTTAAACTAATAACATGCACATGGATCCAAACGCTGCCACAGCGTTCGGCTGTGTCAGCGTTTGGCTAACAGAGTCGAAACGCTGCGTCAAGACTCAAAAGCACGCCCAAATTATTCATGTTGTATTATGGGTTTAAATCTCACCTTCGTCGCTATAGGAGTGCGACGGTTGGAGGGATCTCAGACCGCCTGTCGAAATCCGTGGGGGTCTGAGATCCCCCGAGATCCCCTTAAGCACTGCTCGCACAAGGACGGAAAGGAAAAGAAAAAAACTGCCCTTGGCGTGACCGTTTGGTGAACCTTGCCTTACCGCTGCAACAAAGTACGAAGTATAATGCGGTGCTGAGCTTATTCACGATTATAAACGCCAGTAACAATACATTCGTTCAAGAAGGGAAGGTGCAATGCCCTAGGAGCGACTCTCAAGAAGAAGCGCACTCTGGAAGCACCATAAAGAATAGATGCAGTTTTTGGAAAATCATCACGCAATAACTGCTAAAGAGATCTTTTTTTTTTTTTACTTTCAGGCATTGACAATTTATTGAAAAATTTAACCGCACAAAAACATATCTACAATTTTCTTTTTTATAGATTTGGATAAACGGTGAAATTGATCAAAATCGGCTGTTTTGGCACTTTTGCGTTAGAATACAATTTACAAAGCGTTTCCCGCTTTGTAATCTCCCGATATGCGATTTCTGGAAGATGTAATATCAAATATGCTTTGTAAGGTAATGTCTCGTTATTTTTGTTAGTTGACGTGATTCCGTTTTTATAGCACAAGGAAATGGCACCATTTTAAAATAATTTTTTAATATACATGTTTTGTACAGTTCATTGCTGATTTTTTTAATTCACTACATCCAACAGACCGTTCACGTAAATTATCGTAAACATTGGGAGGGAATGAGCCGAAAACAAATTCAATATAAAAAACTATAGCCTATTGAAAGTAAAATAATAAACTAACAACTAAGAGTAAACGTAATATCGAGACATTAAAGTATAGTCGACAAGCAGTTCTTTCGTTTCACATCACCTTTATAATTGTAAAACTCATAGATAAAAAGTTATAAAGCATCAAAAAGAAGCGAAACGGCCTCCGCAGCAGGGGTTGCACCTTAATCAGCGGCTGCATAAATGCAGTGATATGGTAAGGCTTTTGTGCAACCTTCAGATGCACAGAAACCTTTAAATGTAGTATCGTCGTATTTGAAATAGGAATAAAACGCTTTTAATAAGAAAGCGCCCCTGCCTTGGGCCACTGAATTCCTGGATTGTTATTCAGGTAGATTCGGAGCATTTCAAGTAAAAATAAGAAGCTTTGAATCTTCACAGCTCTTGAAAATCTCTCAATATTTCATGTACATAATCTTATCAGCTATTCTTTCTTTTTTTTTATTCTATCAGCAACCAATTGTTACATTTAAGTCGAGTCTGAGCTCTCCATCCTGCATAGACTTTTTATTTATACACTACAGGCGATTGATTTTTCACTGCAGAAACGGTGTAGCTGTTTTTCAAACACGAATCTGGTTAGCAATTTGTTTCTGTAGTGCGCGAAACAACGTCCGTGCCGTGGGCCGTGTCCAGTCATGTTAATGAGGAAATAAGGCAATATTATTGCATACACTTACTTGCTCTAGATGCTGATTAGCTAATACAAGTCACTGATTTACATGCGGTCCTCACACACAATTGAAAGTTCAAGGATGTGAAATAAAAATGGGCCGAAATCGCTGCTGGCGCCACTCTGATTCTCGAAGAAATGCGTGAGCATTTCGCGCAGCGGTTATATACATTTTTTTTTAAGCTTTACAGATTTGTTTAAAAATAGTCGTGAAAGCTACAGGTGTGTGGTTTGTGCGGGTGAGTTATACGGCTAGAGGTACATAATGTAGGGTGCTAATCGCAACGATCAGTCGGTTAATTAAGTCTATTTTCGTTAATTAGAACTTTTTAATTAGAGAAAATAGATAAATAGTTCCAATTAGAAACTTGCTGAGCATCATCAAAAACCACTACATGAATTCCTTTTAGGCAGATATAAGGCAAGGACAACTTTTGAAGTGGGGAAATATGAAAGACTGAAAAATAACTAGTCCCCTTCCCGCTCCACGTGAAGATAAGGCAGGGACAGCATTTTACGGCGTTCTGAAAAAACGCTCAGTTTGCGCCCGCCGGCAGGCGCTGCGCCGCGGCGACCACCGCGCCGCGACAGTCATTGCGCGGAAACCACCGCCTCGCTAGCCTCGCGTCCCTTGTAGGGTAGAGGGAAGTATGGCGCACGTGTGTTGTACGTCTCGGTCACTGGGGAGCAGGACCGCAGGAGCAAAGATGCGCTCCGATAAGAAACCCAAATCTAGGAACGGGTCCAAATTAAACGTTTTTATGAAACGCAGTGAAATGCTGCTCCTGCCATATGTCTTTCTAAAAAGAGTTGATTTAGTTGTTTTCGATGACGCTCAGCAAGTTTCCAATTGGAAACATATGTATATTTTCATTAATTAAAAAGTTAATTAACAAATCTTACTTAATTAGCAGACTGATCGTTACGATTATCCCCCTGTTGTATGTCCATCTGGCCGTATAACTCACCTGCACAAACTGCATAAATGTAACTTTAACGACTAAAAAAATCTGTAAAGCTTTAAAAAAATTACTTCGTATATTAAAGCTTGGTGAATGCCTCCCCTCAACACTTTTCCACGGGATGAACATTCCCGAAACCCCTATTCTTCCTGGTGCAAGCAGATTAGGCGTGTGCATGAAGGACGTGCGCGTGATGCGCAGGAAAAGAGAACCAAAATTTCATTACAAATTCTATGTGCATACATGTTTTAGCATACAGGGACGGCGACACCGTCCGCTTACAGCCCAGTGACACTGGTAAGACGTTTGCGCGTCAAGAACGGCGTGGCAGGCCGAAGGACTGAACTGCAGGCCCGTGTGCGTCCACAGGTATCCAAAGCCTGCTGCAGGGGCCTCCCAGTGAGTCCAGAGCGCACGCCCGCACCCAGGCCGATTATTTCTTCGAGTGCTAGGCGATAGGACGCGTAAGCAACGGCGGTCGCACATGATTGGCTGGTTATACGTAACACCTAGCAACCGAGGTGTGCGGGGTTTGGCCGTACTTAGGCTGCCGGCGGTGCGGCGGCGGGGGCGGGGGGGTTGGGGGTTGGGGTTTAAACGCCCAACCACACTAGCGTCGCGGAGGCTTGCCGCGCCGCTGGCAGCCGCTGGCTGCCGGCCAAAACCAGTTTTCGCCCTCAGCGGCTCGACGTTCGGTGCCGTCCAGACAACCGCCCCGCGCGCGGTTGAGGGCTCGCCGTTTCTTGCCGCAGAAGAAAGAAGTCAATGGGAGGTGGCGTACATTAGTGACATTGCGATGCCATGGCAATAAGCAGGCCACTTCTCCGCGCGTCTTTCACGTTGCAAGGGAGGGTCGTTTTGTCCGCAATCCCTACTTCCCCAATGATTTTCCCAGCGGAGTGGTTCCTGGGAACAGTGCGACTTTTTTCCTTTCTTTATGACAAGACGCAACCGCTGGGAAATCATCGGAGATGAATTCGAAATAACAGGCGAGTTTCTCCGTGGCGCCCTTCGTGGTTCCCTCGTTCTCGTGGTTTTTCTGACTCTAAAACATTTTTTTTAAATATTCCATTAAAATGTGCATACCTGAAGATTTTACGTGAGGTTACTTTGTTGCTGCTCCCAGCGAAAGGAGCACTGCGTATGAAAATCGCCTGACTACGCATCCCAGGCATTGCTGCGTCTCTCCCAAAGGTCACGTGACATGGCATTGGAATGGCTCGTAGCGTCCGCTGCTGTCCATCGTAAGGTTTCGATAGGTCCCGGAAGACCGACTTGCTATGGACGCGCAAAATCAGCAGCTCATATTGTGCGCCCGGGAAAACTTCATGGCATCGTTCGCCTTCACTACTCGCGTGACGCACCGCTACCTCCACTTCCCCGGGCCGCGTAGCACCTCCTCTCCCGATCTGTCCGATAGTCATGTGACATGACGTTTGCGGAATCGGTGCTGCCATTTCCTGCGGCCTTCCGACAATCGGACAGCCGTGCGGCGAATATCTGGCAAGCGTCCTTCGCCAACCTTCTCGAAATATGCACCGTGCCGCCATCTGTCGGCGCTTGCAGGTGTTTTTTTTAGCCAGTTTCTACAGCCCATAGGCCTGTGGCGCCATCCCGTGGTGACGTTGCGAACTTCGGATAAGTGTGCTCCAAAACAGTCCAAGGCCAGCGCATGTACCAGGGCACTAATGCTAAAGCATTATTAACACACTCGAGAAAGTATAGAAGCACGGGAGATTAGGGCCAAACCATCAGCGCACCATCGCTACCCGTCAGATAAAGAATGTTGCTTTTCAGATGCACTGGAGCAATGCATGACATTCTTTTTCTTTCTCTCTCAGTTTGTTTGTTTGGCTTTGCAGTATTTATACTCAATATTAGCACAAATAAACTTCAATATTAATTGGGGTTTTGTGGATATTTATACAGCGTGTAGTTGATCAGCCATTTTAAAGTTGGGACGAGTCACTCGCTGTAGATGAGCAATTTAGCCAGTGCAGTACAACCGCTAGCCTGGGGTCTTTAACGTGCACCACGCAGTAGTGATACACGACCGCACGCCGGTACTGATGCTCATCCAGATCGAAACGGGCAGGGGTGGGGATTGAGTCCAGGATCCCTGGGTTCTGCAGCACAAGCTTTTGCTCTACGTGCTCAGAGCTGGTGTGCGCTAGCCCACTCGGCCACCAATTCCCCGAAATAAACTTCAGTTGAAAGTCAGCACTGTTGTTTTGTCTACCTTCTCGTTCTTGTCACGTGTCTTTGCACCGCTTTAACTTTTAACCACGTTGTTGTAGTCAATGGGACAATGGGAGGGCCCACAAACCGTTGTTCTCAAGGACGATTCTCAGAGAAACATCACCCTCAGCAGTGGTTTTGCTAGCCTTTACTTGGCTCTTTACGGAACAATTACTGTAAACAACTTAATTTTCATGAATCGCCTACAATTCTTCGAAGAATAGGTCCCGCGAACAATTCCGATAAAATGTAAACACATTGGAATCTATATTGAGATCCCACCGCCTCCCAAAAATTAGAACCCGCAAATTATTGCAAAACTCCAGCTTTGACCTAAATTCGCGAAACACCGAGCTTGCGAAAAATAAGTCGTTTACAGTATGTGGTTGTTTCGAAGCTTCCTGTGCCACATTAATTTTCATTAGAGAAACAATAACCCATCAAGAAATTTCTAGATTCCTTGCTGTGTAACTGCAAATGAACCGAGGCGACCACTGATGTTGTGGTACCTGAAACAAGTCTCCGACTGGTGCGATACTAGCATCCGAAAACGTGGTCCATCGATCTCTGTCCAATGATGTCATAAAAGTGTCATGCCGTTTCCGGCCAAATTACTGGCAGTGTGACGGAGAATGTGGCAGATGCCTGTTCCGATGCAGGATGCCGTTCGGCTCGATGGTCCACGGAAGGTTTGGCGGCCCGGAGTTTGGACGCCGTGACGATGTCCAAATTCGCTTTTGGTCAAGCTTTCTGCCTGAACCTCTACGACCGACTGCCAGGACAGTGACATCCGACAGCCTGACACTCCGGCTTTTCCGACGTAATTTGTTGCCACTTTGGGACTACTTTCGATGCGTAGTAGGAATAGGACGCTAAACGCACTAGCCGGAGACGCGTTACAGGCACCATGCCAACGCACTGAAGACTCTGCTGCGCACAGACCACATGGAATCATTCTCCACCACCATTCCAAATTTGGTAAACATGCGGAAATTTCGTTGTCACGTTACGCCACTATTTCCCCACTTAGTTTATACTACTTCGTTTCAGCTTAAAGGCCAAACGAAGTACACTTCACGCTTTCCACTTTTGCCCGCCTCCTCCTTTCGTACATCCTCTCCACTTTTTACCTTGTCCCGAATTGGCTCTCCTCGCAGCTTAGGAGAGAGGAGCACTAAGAGGATTGTCTTCTTTGCAGGAAACCGAGGTTGTACGTCGGCCTTTAAGTTCAGACGCAGCCGACGCCACAAACTAATGGGACCAATCAGGCGGCGTGCGCAAGTCACAAGTCCTTCTCTGTAGACGATTGGTCGAGCGATGATAGAACAGAAACATGAACGTGGCAAACACCATGATGGTGCCTTTGTGACGCTGTCCGATGGGTCCCGTCAGCTCGTGGCATCGGCTGCGTCTGGACTCGAGATGAGACGACGTATACAAAAGAAATTTACCCGCTAAATTTAGCGGGGAAACTCTCTTCGTGACGTTTCGGTGTCAGGCGACGCCATAATTTCTCCCTGCTAAATTCAGCGGGGAAGCGCATCACGTGACCTCAAAGTGTCAAATGACGTCGCTAATTCCCCGGCAAATTTAGGGAGAAGCGCTTTGTGCGACGTGACGTCGTAATTTCCCCACTAAATTTAGCGGGCCACAGCCCTACGCCGTAGACCAAACGAACCCCGGGATCCGCCACGAAGCCATGCCGTAAAAGACATTTAATTTCTGCCGGCATGTGGCTCTTTAATAAAATAGAAACAAATAAAAGAAGACAGCTAGTCCTCGGGGCAGGGTCATTCGACGGGCTTTTCCTCTGGCTCGTCGAAGTATCCGGCTTCCTTGAACTTGTCGCAGAGGCCGTCCCCTTCCTTGACCGTGTAGCCGAGCGTGGCCCTCTGGTAGTAGTCCCCGCACATCTCGAGGTTGGACAGGACCGTGGAGAGGAGGTGCGCCCTCTCCACCTGCGTGCCGGGTGCCTCGAAGCCCAGTACGGAGAAGTGCACGTGCAGGTGGTAGTAGGAAGGCTGGTAGTGCAGGTAGGCCCTCAGCCTCTGAGAGGGAACCTGGAATTTCTCCATGAGTGCCTCCTGCAAAAGAGGGCAGTGCCAATACCATAAAATACAGTGCATGTGCCCGTATCACAATAAACAGCTACCCCCCCGCCCCTACTCTCAAACGTGAGCGAAGGTCATCTAAAGTGCTTGTCCCAGCAAGATATTGAGCCCATTGAGTCCAACAGGCACTGGAAACAGCGCCTTGCATGCGAGCAGCAAGTGTTCAATAGTTTCTTTGTCTGCTCCACATGCGCTGCACGCCGTGTCCGTCACACCAGAGTCGTACATGCGTCGGTATGGTCGGGTACGCAGGGCACCACCACGGGCCCCAATAAGAGGCCTACCGCCGAGCTTGTTTCCCGCAGAATGTGTATAAGCTGACCTCCGTCTTCGGCAATGTGTATAGATGCACGGTTGTATGTTGCCACTCGCCAGTAACCCAACGGTCTCTCTCAGAAGTCCTTACTTGGTCCCGCACTGTAGCCACCCATTTTCTCTTAGTCTCGGGTTCGGCGTCCAAGGAGAAGATGCCAAACTTCGTGCCAAGCCGAATAACTCGCTTCCTCCACGTCGAGTTGACATTCTTCAGGTGAATGTAGATGAAGAGATGCCTAGCCGGGCGGTCTCCATCCATCTACCTGAGATGTCTGTAGTATTCCAGCTTGCTTCTGGCCTTTCGTGCCTCCAAGGAAGACCGCTGACGTTGCCTTTTACAAGTTTGTTTGCTAACCGTACGTGACACCCCAACGCCTGACATCCAAGCGCCCTTTGGCGCCGTTTAAGGTACTCACGCAGCTCGCTGGGAACGCAGATGGCAGCGTTTTCGAATGTCAGCCCAGGCACGGTGACAGCCTTCCAAACATTTTAACTGAAGGGGGAGCTCTGCCTAGCGTTCTTTCTAGGAACAACAATTTGTTAGCTGTCCATTTTTCAATGTACTCGACATGCTTGCTCCATTTTAAATCACTTGAAATTCACTCCCAGATATTTACAATTCTCAACGATCGTCAGCTGGAATCCACAAACAACATAGTTAAAGCTCAATATATTTCTTTTTGTTGCAACATGCATGCACTGCGTTTTATTAACATTAATAATCATGTTGTATTCCTGGCACCAAGATGCAATGCCTGATATGTTCAAATTTATTTGGACTTCTACTCAATATCCAAGGGTGTAGATTATGCCGTCATCTGCAAACATTCTTATTTTTATGGGGCCGTAAGTTGAAATTGAGAGCAGGCTGTTAACATATATATAAAAAGAGCAAAGGGCCCAAGACCAAACCTTGAAATTCTCCGGAATGAACGCCTAGCATTCCAGAGAAGGCACCATTCACCACTACGAATTGCTGGCGATTTGTGAGGTATGTATTTATCCTACTAATGATATATAAAGGAACTTCATGGTCTAATAATACTTCAACTAGTTTACAGTGAGGTACTTGGTCAAAAGCCTTTGACAAATCAACAAACACTGCGTCCACCTGGGTTCGATCACTGACATAGCTGGATAGTTCATGATAAAATTCAATGAGCTGAGTCACTGTTGCCAGGCCAATACAAAAACAATGTTGGCCAGGGTTAATCATATTCTTTGCTTTGAGGAAAAAAAATGAGTGGTTTATTTAAGAAACGTCCTAACAAATAACAGGACGTGCAGGTCAGAGAAATGGGGCAATAGTCTTTAACCGAGTCGCCTCTTCCACTTTTCTTTTTGGGAACAACTCTAGCTACTAGCCAGTCATCCGGCAATACTGCATCATGAATTGATCTAGTGAATATGTCTGTTATGTATTTGGCAAACCACTCGGCATACCATTTAAGAAATGCGTTGGGTAAAACGTCTGGTCCAGATGAATTCTTAGCATCGAGTGAACGTAGCAATGACAGACTACCCTCCTCAGATATAAGATGGCTTACATTATCACTGCGTGGTATTGTATTTTGATGACTCGACTCTCTCGCAAACACGGATAGAAAATGGCAATTAAATTCAAACCCAATGTTTGTCTTGTCGCTCACTGAATCGCTGTCAATGCACAACTGGGTGATGCTGCTTCTCACCGTTGATAGATAACACCAAAACTTTTGAGGGAAGACACAAGAAATTTAAGCAATGACTTTGTGCAGTATGTTTCTTTCACTAATATTATCATTCTTTTTAGATTACCAGCCTGCTCACAAACAGCGTGCGAATGGTGCTTACGGAGCTTTTTCAGTTTTCATTTCGCGTGAAAAATATCCCTCATGATCCATGGGTTCTGGCGTTAAGTCTTGCTTTTGAGGAATAAAATTGGCAATGCAATGGTTTACTGTACATTTCATTAACATCAGTCGACAGATCAAAGTCATTAATATACTACTCGAGATAATCAACTACAGACTCGTCATTCGCCCTCTCAAGATCGTAGTACATTTTCATTTCAACCAGGTTCGTGTGACGTACAGATATAGTATTAGATTTGAAAAACACCAGTTCGTGATCAGCCATCCGGTCACAAACAAAAACAATGCAGTCATCAAGGTGTTTACTAACAAGCAATAAATCAAGCAGGAAACATTATGTGCAAGTGACACGCATCGGTTCTGTAACAACCTGACGAAGACTATGACTGAAAACGAGCTCAAGCGGTGACTCAGACACTTTTGTACCTAGGCTAGCCACTCCCTCCTGTGACCAACTTAACATTCGGAGTTTCACGCTCCCAATGTTAAGATGGTCACGGAAGGGAGTGGCTAGCCTAGGTACATAAGGAGGGAGTGCTAGCCTAGGGAGTGGCTAGCCTAGGTCCTCCTGTTACCAATTTGGTTTGATTATTAGTGTTAGCGATTTTAAGTAATCAGTTACGTCAGTTAATTCTTCGATATTTTTTTTTTAGACTTTCTTTTTTGTAGACGGTCTCAAGTGTTATCCAAGTTCCAAAAGAGTTCAACTTGCACGAAACACTTTCTGCGTTACCAGCATCTTCCAGTCCTAGCTACTATAGCAACCCCGCAATTTCGGGAGCACCTATCTATGTGAATGAGACTGTAGTTAGGCAGTACCACTTCAGTGTCCCGAATGTCTTCATGCAGCCAGGTTTCCGATATCATAATTACATGTGGGTCGTAAGCACATGTTAGCGCCTCCGGTTGGTCAGAGTTATTAACGATACTTGTCGCATTTAGTGATATCGGCCTTAGCTCCCTTTCATCAACCTTGCTACTTTGTCATGCAGTGTTATCGGATGGATGATGGCCAGTCTGCCCAAGCTTTAACTTATCTTTTATTTTTTGCTGATCCCAGATGTAAACACTGTCGTTTACGGTATTTTTAGTTTGTCGTAGGAGAAATACACCATGTCACCTTTTTTTCTGTTGGATTGCGAGCTGCCATAAAAGCAACTTTCTGACAGAGCGCACCCGAATTAAAAAGTCCTTACCGATAGTAGATGTATTTTTGCCTTTTTGTTCTCTTGCATTTTGAAGTATTACCTGTTTTTCTCCGTAATCCATATGTTAGAGTATGACGGGGCGTTGGAAGCCTCGGCGAGGCTTTCCCAGGCGATGGATGCGCTTGATAGTGTTTTAATGCAACTTCTAAAATTTGTTCAAATATTTCCGTGAGCCCTTCATCGTTTAGTGAAGACAGACTTTCATTAGGAGGCTCGTTTAGGTCATGGATCATTGAGTTAATAATAACTATAATAATTTTACTGCAAATGAACAAAGTGAGTGTGAAGTCAGATCTGCCTAAGCCACATTGGGCATGACTGGCAGCGTCTTACAATCAGTGAAACCAGCACAGGGTTGGGCAGAAATACTCAAAAATGTATTTGGAAATACAAATACTGCGATACATTAAAATAGTAGCTAAAATACTGATACTAAAATATATCTGTAAAAATGTATCGCGATACGTATCGGAAATACATTTTAAATAGAGGCAAAAGTATTTGGAAATACAAATACAGGAATACATTTTAGGGAGGGCAGAAATACAAATACAGAAATACTGATACTGCAATATATTTTTCCAATTTGTTTGAGACGCCAACTGAGATGAAGCTTGAAGTTTGAAGTGGAAGTTTTTGATCCCGAAATTACTTTCCCGTATGTTTGACACTCTGCCTTGAAGGTAGTAGTTTTGGACGACGAGGAGTCTTTAATGGGCTCAAAAAACGTTCCATCAAGGACTGACCGTGGTCCCTTCGCTGACATCCTTTCTGTCTGACGAGGGACGCAAAAAGACTTCGACCTCTAAATAAATTCTATGTCACCCTAAATTTTGTCAAAACGTCACCACGCCCCTGTCCAATAAGGACGCCCCTGTCAACATTGATCACATAACGTCACGGTGGAAGGAACTGGTATTCTTTATCTGTAGGTGTGGCCTTGAAAATAAAACTTTACCACGCTGTTGTATGAAAGGACAATACGTACTTTCGTTGTAAGTTACTTCATTGAAGATCGTGCAGGCAGTGTCATTTGGAATTTTCGAGAATAGTGGACCATCTTAAGCGTCCTGGAACACATGTCTTATCTTCTGTTACAGTTGAAAAAACGATACGGTGGCATCCCTGTTGTGAAGGTTTTTCCTGCCGACCCTCCGCCATCGAGGCATGGGTTGCAGTCCTCAAGTTTCGCCTAGCATCATCCAAACAGAGACCTCGTGGATTGCGACCTGAGATGGCCGGCACAGGTGCGAGCTCTCCGAGAAACAGCGTGCTCGAGACGAGTCGCAGGTGTACGAAGTCTAGGTCGGCACAGCGAGGCCACGTCTGGCATCCTCCCTGTGTTTCGGATCACCAGAGCATTCGAATATGTGTTGAACTTCACTGCGTGAGTCATGCTACTATTTCAAGTCAACCACCACTGTGACTCAGCTTTGCCGGCTGGGTGTACTGTGTACGCTAAGATAAGAGAGACGGTTAGCAGTGGGCATTGGGTGCCAGCAAACAATGACTCAAGAAATCCCTACCTAAGGACCTGTGGCAGAAGATGCTCAGACTCCACTCCTGGCACGCCACCTGGTTCGAATCCCCGACTACGCAACACTTCTCAGAAGAGAGAAGAGGACGCGTAGAAAAATAGTTTGGAGAATCGGAAGGAACCTTGGTCAGCATAGTAACAATGCCCCAGCATCTCCTTAGCCCTAGTGCCCTCAGAAGTAAAAAAAAAAATGCGTTTGGACTTGCATTTTTTTTCTCGGGAAAGGGGGGGGGGAGTATTTCTCAACAAATGTAACGAAATACATTTCATCCTGGTTGTATCGCGATACAAAGAAACATTCTAAATGTATTTCGTTACAGGAATACAGATACTGGTGAAAAAAATGTATCGCGATACAGAAATACAGATACTAAATGTATTTCTGAAATACTATCGCGATACATTTGTATCGCGATACTGCCCAACCCTGAACCAGCCATATGCAAAAGGAAACATGTAAAATAAAATCCACACGAAGAAATTAAAATAAAAAGCAAACCAGTGAGCACTTTACAAACTAAAACTTCTCAGGGCATTCTTGAGATTTTATTTTGTTCTTAAATTAAAAATGCTAGAGGGTAACTTGTTCAAAAATAATGGCCCATTTTTTTTTAATGTTATTTCCACATTTTTTGTTTTCAAGATTATCAACCTTTTGTTCCAGTGTGAGTATGTTCTTGAAATGCTTCTGCCTCAGTCTTTCTGAGGTCTTCGCCCAAAATAACCAGAGCGGAAAAGTTCTCAAACTTTTCCTCCAGACCATTAGTGTGCTTCAGAAGTGTTGCAACATTAGCACTAGTTTTATTGATATTTCGTGATCCCTGGGTTTGACTCAACGCCATCACAAACTAGAAAACTGAAGATAGATGCACAGCACTTCATCAGAAGAAACCATACTATTGATTATCACGAGTCCAAATCGAGTGCTCTCGCAATGCATGTGTCCAACCTATGAGCTGCATTCAAATGTCGTCACTGGGGGACTATGCCGACACAACAACCTCCGAGATACGTCATCAAGTATTGCGAAGAGATAGAAAAAAAATGTGCACTTTTATTCTTGTATGCAATACCATCGTGCACCCTTAAAAGCCGTAAAATATATTTCTTGGTCAGTGGCATTGCATTTGAGCCAAACTTGTACACGTTACTAAAGAAATGTAAAAAATTACAATTACACGTCGCTAAATTGTGACTAATTACAATCACACCTTTATAAAAGTAAGCGACTCTTACTTCAAAAGGTCATCCGTTACTTTCACAGCGTTAATTTCAACCTCACTGTCCCAGGGTAAGACACAAAACACGAGTGTTATGGAAGCATTTATTGCTGCTGCAACTCACATTTCTGTGATCTTGAGCAACATTTGGCTCTTAAAAGCCTAATTGGACAATGTCAACCGCCGCACAGGACACACTTTCAATCCACATTTTTTCAAATAGGTGCTGCCACTTGGACACGGGACTGAGTTCGAGACTGAGTGGCTAGAAAACAATGCACTTGCAAGGCCTCCCCTACCTGTCAGCTAGATCCTGTTGGCACATTCAGACACTGTGACATAGCTACGGCTCCCCCAAACTTCGGTTTTGTCCCCAGTATGGATTATATCTCGTCCCTAAAGTTGATACAAAGAAGTCGACTTCTCAGCTCTCTCTCTCTTTTTCTTGTACAGAAAAGGAAGCAAAGAAAGAGTGAAGTGACAAAAAGAACAGGGGCGCACAGATCCACTACACCAGATCATGCGCACTTTGACCGTTTTTTGATTTTCTCTTAAAAAGGAAACATTTTGACCTCTGGAGTTTGCCTATTATAGTTTGCAAGGAGAGCTTGGTTCTTTGCATCAGTGTGCTTCCTCCGTCGTTGTGGGCATGCAAACGGACGAGTTACAATTTGCAGACAACCAAGCCACAAAACAAATAATAAAAAGATTTGAGTTTGGGCTTTAGGTGACGTCAAGAAGGGTTTTGAGCATCTGAAGAGTGCCAGGCCTTGCGCTTTGTAAGTGCAGGTGAGAGTATAATTCCAATAAATCTTACCCTTACAAAAATATTTCTTTTTTCTTTTGTAAGAGTACGCTTTTAACCATTTTGATCAATATTTAAAATTTTTGCTCTTTTTCTTTGAATAAAAACGAAAACCTAACGGATTACAATCATTCCTTAACGTAAAAAAATAAGAGAATTACTACTTTACAATAACCTTCTAAAATATAAAATGATTATCTTACAACATTACATATCAATGTAAGGATTAGAAGTAATTTTGTTACTTGTAACGGATTACATACAAGTCTGGTTTGAGCATACTTGGGGCCTGCTAGTGCCAGCAAGCTCATGTAAAGTGAAAAACATTCCAAATGAATATCCTCATGCCGCCCCTTTAAGGACAGAACCACCAAGTATGACTGGGCATGTATATGAACTGCATGAACCCATCGCCCGCCACTTTTTCTCCTTTCGTAGTTGCCCCGACGGCATCTAAAGAGGCCATTTTGGCCAACAGGTCAATTTCTCCATTCCTGGCCTGCTTAAGTATGAATAAAGACTGGCATGCAGGCACGTATCCAGGGGGAGGCCCATGGGGCCCGGGCCCCCCCAAATCTTCCATTTTGCTGGGGCCTCTTCTACCCCCTCCCCCTCATAAAGCATTTTGTCATGGGCGGGCCCCCCGAAATAAAATCCTGGCTACGTGCCTGCTGGCATGTATAAAAATCAAGTGCCAGACGATGCTCTTTTATGTTCCCGACTACTCTGGCAGGCACAGTCGATCCCGGCACGAAAGACCTCGAGCGAGCTGGAAAACACTGCTTCTGCACATTGAAATACATTAAGCGAAAGTTCACCTAAGGGTGTCCGGCAACATTTCGAACCGACAGCATGTCACCTAAAACCGTCCCATAGGACGCTAACCACACTGATCAAAGACAAGTTTCAAGCACCGTAGCAAAGATGCCAGGAACTTCAAGATTTCGAACGGCATGCCCAGAACCAGGGCCACTCACGTAGACCTTGTCTCTGATGTTGCGCAGCAGGGGGAGGTGTTCCTGGGTGAGGTCCCTGAGGGAGCGAAGGCCGCGCCGGTGGCAGATGGCCAGCACGTACAGGTTCTCTGTCTGCTTCGTGTCCCACTTCATGTCCGGCAGCAACACAAAACCCGTCTCCTGGTCGGGATCCTCGTAAAGGATGCGCTCCGTCTCCTTCTTGTGCTCCAGGATGTTGTACACCCACTGCGGCCGGATGCCCGAGAGACATTGTAAACAGTCTTAGAAAGTAGATCGAGGGTAAACGCTACGCTCTGTCTCCCCCTACAACACACTGCGGTGGATGTTATGAGTAGGATCTGATATCTTGGGGATATACTTTTCTTTAAATATGAGGGTGTTATTTTTATTTCTTTCCCCCCCCCACAGATTCTGTGTCAGTTTTCCGTGTTGGACAAAAATAATCGGCATTAATCAGGCCTTATGATGAAGAAAGAAACACGGATATAAAATTTCGCAACCTAAACTAAAGCTCGGCACGAGGCCGAGCCAACCTAAAAGCCCGAGCCAGGATGCAAGGATTGTTTCTGCGCCTGGGCCGGGCTCGGGCAATGGTGTAGCACACGTTCTAAAACGTTGAGAAGAAAATGCTAATGCATTGCTCGTTTAGAATTGAAAGAAATGAAAAAGCCGAAAAAAAAACACTCCTAGAAATTGCGTTGTTTGGGCTCGGGGAATTTAAGCAACGGGGTAGACAATGCAAGTTGTCGGCACAATAGCACATGTTCTTCTAAGAACTTAGAAGGCAATTGAATAGATAAAGTCCTCTCTTTGTCTTTTAGATAATACAATACTGGCAGCGTGGTCTAGAGCGGCTGACGTACGCATGAGTGACCAGGAACAGAGCCGAGCATTTTCCTCTTCTTTTTGGGGTCACTCTGAAAGTTAGTCCAAACCCTTTTTCATCCTACCTGGCCTCCTGGGGAGGGGAGGGCTTTATTTCAGGGTTTTACAACTGCTGCTGTCAGTAACGAACAGAAATCTGTGTCGAAATCAGAATGCAACACCGCTAAAGCTGGTGCACTTTTTTCCTTGGCTGTTGGTTAAGGTGGCAACACACCTGCAGCGAAAACTGCTGTGATGCGATGTAAGGCTCCGTGACTTCCTTGTACAGCTGTGGCGTTTCTGCGACCATGTACTGGGTCTTTGGCAGATACTTGTCGACATGTTTCTGGGTCGCAGGCCAGATCACCGTCGCTGTGAGTCCTGCGGAGAAAAAGTGAGAAGGAAATTTCACCGGCAGATGAGTGGCCCAAATAAACAAGTCAAGCTGATGTTCAGAAGACGCCGATAAAACAATCTATTATGAGAAACGTAGATATCTGCAATAGATGTGAAGTTAAAGAGCATGCCCCAGCAACTATTACTCGCATGTCTCCGTAACTTTGAGCGTGAAAGAATTGAGGTCCATGCAGAGTACAGTGATGTCTCATTAATATGGACACCTCCATTTTCCCAAAGATTTATCTACAATGTGCGTCGTCCACAAGAATGGATATGAAGCTCTAACCAATTGTATGAAACGGTCACGTTTAAAGACTAAGGCATCAATTATAAATAGCTTACATGTTCACGTATGCGGCCATCTTACCAGGGCGTCTTACGAATGCCCGACCTCAAGCATGCGCTCGCCACCTTTCGTCGCGCTTTCGCTGCGCACGCACGCCCGTAGCTCAGAAGATGCCGAAGTGTTATCGGAGGTAGGATGCTCGCACTGGGGGCAGGACAACTGAAACGCCTCCCTGCCACTCTCATTCTGTCGGCGACCGTAGGGGTTCTCGCCGTTGCAGGGTTTTATCTTTTCTCCTATCCGACTCTTCTAGGACCAAGATGCTCCTCGAAGTAACAACCACAGAGAGGTAGCATCCACCCTTCTGGCATTGTTTAAATCTACAGCCTGTGCCCCCCTTCCTTCCCCCCCCCCCAAAAAAAATAAAAATAAAAAATTAGTGTTTTTTTTATTGTAAAAATAAACTTGGCATCGCCAAACGCTCATTCTCTGCCCAAACGTAGCGTTGGCGGTCCAAACCAAATGCCAAAGTTTCGCCACTAACCATTCTTTTTATTCAAAAGTGACACGATTTTCGGAAAATGTGGACGGGAAAATGGGGCCCATTTTCGCCCGTTTTTGATAACTGGCACCATAGAGCCAGTGGCGTCGCGTGGGGTGGGGGGGGGGCGCGGGGCGGGTAAATTGCCCGGGTGCAGGGCTCAGGTGGGTGTCGCGGCGGGCCACGAGAGCGGGGGGGAGTCGTGGCGGATGGTCGCAGTTGGTCACGCGAGGGCGGGGGGGGGGGGGGGTCGCGGCGAGCTATCGCCTTGGGTGCCTTGGGTGCCGCTGACCCTCGTGAAGCCACTGCATAGAGCTCGGTGTATTCGGCAGCTCTGTCAACTGCCATTTTCCCATTGAAAATTCAAGAAAATCCCTTATAACTTTGGATAAAATAATGGTTAGTGCTGAAACTTTGGCATCTGCAGGTTTGGACCGCTGGCACTACATTTGGGTGGAGAACGAGCATTCGGCGATGCTTAGCTTATTTTTGCAATAAAAAAAACCTGTGAGTTTTTCGTCTTTTTCTTGGGGGGGAGGGGGGGGGGGTACACTTTTGTACTAAACATTTTAAACATTATGTGAAGTGCAAGAAATAACTGGAAAATAAAAAGTACGAGTGGCAGTCAGACAGCATAGGAACCGCGCACAGAATGTTTGGCTTGGCTGGGCATGCTCTCCACTTGGTAGGGCGCGATGGCGGCGGGGGGCGGAGCATAATGGCGTGATCTAGCGTGCAAGCTACTGGAAATTAGCATATGGTATGATTCTGCCACTTCAAACTTTAGTTATTTTTTATTTCTCCTAGTTTAACAGTTGTTTATTGAAAGACACATCAGGAACTACCAACTTCCCACTAATAAATAACAATAGGATGCGAGATGGAGACGACTCTTCTACAACATGTTCTTGAGTGATGTCCAAGCGTAAAATGAACAGCATAAATTAGTCAATAAATTGAGTGCAACAAATCGCTTCACAAAGGTGTCATTAGGTGGTGCATTTATCATATTCAAATTTCATGAGTATAGCGGCCCACAGACTAGAGTTTTGGCAGTTCACTTGACCGTTGAAAGGTTGTCATTCGTTGCAGTTCATCTTAGCAGAATGCCAATCAACGAGCTTTATCCCCGGTGCTCAGTTCTTGAAGAACTTGGGGCTTGTAGGGAAACAGGCCCCGACACCATAGAACTTCCCAGAACATAGCCTCATATAATATTGACAATGCCTGGCACGTCGCCACGAGAAGCGGCTATAGCGGCAGACAACAGAGAAGAGAGCCACGTGACTGGCGCCGCGCTGCAGTGAGACGCCGAAACACACTTCTCCCGAGCAAACAAGTGTGTTTTCGGGTCCTCACCGCTGCAAAAGCTGTGCGCTGATGTCCAGGTTCCAAGAAAAATGGCTCTTTGATGCTCTGTGCTACCAGATCCTCGCGCTCCAAGTCTGCGACTGGGCACTCTATGGCCCCGTCGCCGAACTGCCAGACTTTGCGAGTATAGAGGAGGCTATGCCCAGACGAACGTCTTCGGTAAATTGAATAAATCTGCGGCTCTCTTGAGAGAGAGACGAGGGTCTGCTTCAAATGCGCCAATGATGGCAAACCTCAGTTCTTCCTTTGAGCCTGTTGTTTCCTTAGCCGGTCTCTGGTTGCTCCCATTTCCTTGCTCGGAGCACTGGTATGTTTAATGGTTTTGTTGCATGCTGGGCCAGTGTACGCTGTTTTGGAAAACACGAAAACTCCAGAGTAGGGGGAGCGAGCACCAGAAACGAGCCATAGAGCCAAAGGAGATGATAACAAGGTCGCTTTTAGCGGCAACGTTTGCTCTGCATGTTGCTGAACGAATCTTTTTTTCTTTAAATGCAGTCTTAGCGTCACTTTTTGAACCTGCAATATGTAAATTTTAAAACATGGAATTGCTATTTGAAACGGAAACTTGAAAGTTTTCTTGCAGTTAACACGCGAAAGCAGATCCCAGCAAGTGTACGGTCAGATCGTCTGCGCTTCGAAAGCGCCGCGCTGTCGGTGGCGCCATCTGTGAGTGGCAGCATCAAGCAGACTGTTTTGTTTATGTTGTTTTTTCCCCGTGTACCGCCTAAAGACACCTTTGTGGAGAGTTTCATAGCGCTCACTTTACTGGCTGATTTATGCAGCTCATTTTGCGCTCGGGAACACCCTGTAGAAGGCGGAGTCCTATAAGAAAACCAAAAAAAAAAAAAAAGAAAGGGGCGGGGGCCGGGCGTTCGAAAGATGCCATATCCCTCTCATCTTAGCAGCGATTCTATATCAACATACCATGGACATCCGACGCCAAAGTGCCGTTGTAGGATGTGTAGATGTCGTTGTGGAAGATCTCCTCCAGCTTCGTGTCTCCGGTGAAAACGGCCTCGTATTTTTCCTTACTGAAGGGACGTTTTTCGACGACCACTACCGCGGTGTCGGTGGACTTGCCAAACGTCCCTTCGACGGACATTAACTTTGTGCGCGAGTCCTCGCTCAGAACTCGTCGCGGCACAAAGTTCTCGAACGAAGCGAGGTGCTGGTAGTCATCGCCGTCGCTCAACTTCACCTTCTTGATCTTGTCGCCGCCGTTTTCCATTTCGTCCAAGTGTCGCTTTGTTAGGTCCGTTGCCATCGCGTCTGCCGCCATTTTTTAATCGCAACAGAAACTTGTCTTTCATAATGGCTAACTTTAAGACTTGCTTCATTGCTTGCTAACCATTTTGCTAAGCTTAAATAAAAAAACAAATCATACACACGCTTACGCAAAATGCTTTGAATTCATTTGAGCTCCACAATTTTTAATCAATAGCGTTTTAATCGCAAGCTACCAAGCTCAACAAAATATCAACTAAATATTTTGCTCAATCTGGTAACAGCTAATGACGTATCTCTTCGCAATAAATATACGAAAAGATATTTAAACGACCTACATTCAATGGGAGCACATTTATGGGATTTATGGAGTTAAATAACTAAAATCTCCACGGTCGACTTCCGTTGTTTCGATTCCGAAAGTTCGCCTTTTCCGGTTTTGTGCAAACAACGGACGCGCTGTTTTCATCGAACCGCGTGCCCCCAGGTGCTTTTAGTACCGTTATTCCCGTTACTCTCAGTCGAGCAATAATATTGCCCTTCAAAATGAATAGCCTCGTGTGACGGCAACAACCGGGAAAAGGCCGTTCATGTTAGCCAACCTCACACCAAGATTCCTTCGTATCTTTCCGCAACGGTGCATCAAACTCCACAGCCGTTGCCTCACCACCTGCACACCGACCGGCCTCAAAATACCCAAAACAATGAAGCTGGACAGCCCGCAGTTTCGGGCACTCTTCACTCCCGAGGTGAAGGAACTCGTCGACATCTTCCGACGGCACGGCCACGAGCTGCGCATCGCCGGCGGCGCGGTGAGGGACCTACTGATGCACAAGGCTCCGCAAGACCTCGACTTCGCCACGACCGCGACGCCTAGCCAGATGAAAAGCATGTTTGAGGACGAAGGGGTGCGCATGATCAACACCAAGGGCGAGAAGCACGGCACCGTCACCGCACGGATCAACGACAAGACCAACTTCGAGGTGACGACCCTCCGGATCGACGTGGTGACCGACGGTCGCCACGCCGAGGTCGAGTTCACGACGGACTGGGAGACGGACGCAAACAGGAGAGACCTCACGGTAAACGCGTTGTTCCTCGGCCTAGACGGCACGGTCTACGACTTCTTTCACGGCATCGAAGACCTGGAGAAGCGGCGGGTGGCCTTCGTCGGCGACGCCGCGCAGAGAATCCGAGAAGACTACCTCCGGATCCTCCGGTACTTTCGGTTCTACGGTCGCATCGCCGTCGAACCGGACTCCCACGAACCCGAGGTCCTGACGGCCATCCGGGAGAACGTCGGCGGGCTCGGCGGCATCTCGGGCGAGCGGCTTTGGGTAGAGCTCAAGAAGATACTGGTGGGCAACTTCAACAGGGAGTTAGTCTGCCGACTAGTCGACCTGGGAGTCTCGCCGTTCCTCGGCTTGCCAGAGTCCCCGGACCTAGTCGAGTTCGAAAAAGTCTGCGAGCGCTCGAAGCACCTGTTCCCGCAACCGACCACACTGTTGGCAGCATTGCTCCAGACCGAAGCAGAAGTCTTGAGCATGCACGCTAGACTAAAGCTGTCGGCATACGAACGAGACTTGGTGCTCTTTGTTGTCAAGCATAGGTGCGACAAGAAGTGTCTGGGCGACAGGCTCAAGCCGTACCAGGCGCTCCTCTTCACGACCAAGGGCAAGGTCGGAGATGTCCAGGAATGGATCTGCGAGGTCCTAAAGTACAGAGCAGACGCCGAACTGCTGGAACGGTTTCGGTGCTGGGACGTGCCCAGGTTTCCGGTCAACGGGAACATGCTCCTCGAGAGGGGTCTCCGGAGCGGGCCCAAGTTTGCAACGGTCCTTGGGAAGCTGAAAGAGATCTGGTTCGAGAGTGACTTTGCGATGACCTCCGACGAACTCCTCCAGAGGCTCCCCGAGATCCTCGCACAAGTAAAGTCTGCCAAGGCGAAGAAGACCTGATGCTTCCTCTGTCCCTCCTTCAGACTCCCATGACACAGCAAGACAGCAACTCACCACTCCAGAGACACTCTTTGCTTTATTAAAGACCGGCTTGAATCCTCAAACGTTGCCACAGCTGCAAGCTTTGCATTTTCCGTTTGGCGCAGGCAGCCATACCGAAACGGATCTTTTGACAGTTTGACCCGAAACACATCCACTCAAATTGTGCTCCCCCCAAAAAAACCGGAAAAGTAATTTCTACGTAGGCAACTGCAGCAACGGGTCTCCAAAACCAAATCACAAAAGCGAGCCTTGCAAGACCATAAGCTTTACAATCATCCGCTACTTTGAAATTCGTTCGATATTTGCAAGTGACGCGAATTAAATAATCCTAACTCATCTTTCTGAAACGAGTTTCTACCTCTCATACATAGGGCTCGGAAATTCCGACAACAAACACTTAACCTTTTCTCAGCCACACGTGGCAAAATGCATTTCGGCGTCCTCCTTCCCGTGAGCAAAAACGAAACCACACGCTGTCGCCTCTGGTGTCCCCTTTATAGACGCGCACAAAAAAAGATCCCGCGTTATCGCATGAACGCGGCCATTTTCTCTCCCTCCAAAGCGATAGGCACGTCTCGCCACACCTTGTTCTCGTTATACGAACTGGGGTGGGGTACAAACACCACTTCAAACACGACTACGAGAAAAAAAAAACACCCGTGCGTATTTGTGCTACAACTGGTACCCACAATACTGGCAGTAAAGGTGGGTGGTAGGAAGTATGGGCAGTACAAGACACCATAGTATTTTCTTTTTCTTTAGAAGAGATTTACAATTGTGCATCTGACTGGTAGTGGCTCGTAAATCACTTCTTCCTACATCGTCTCCTCATTATTCGCTATACTGTATATGTAGTGGGTGCCTAAGAGAAACAGCTGACGCCATAAAATCCGCCATGAAGGACAGCAACTGGATGTAAAACATTCTATATGTCCTGAAGGTTTACTCTGCTGGTTATTAAATTATGATGTGCCTTAAAATTTAGACCGCCTGTAGAAGAGCAAAACAAAAAGGCCCAATATTCTTTACGACTGCAACTGCTTACACCAGACCGAATGCGACGGTAGTTCCGTTTCGTACCACGAGGCGAAAGCAAGTTTCTAGGAGCATCCTCGGACAACAATATATACAGAGAAGAAAAAAAATATTGAACCGCGACACGCTGCTTTTAGTTGTATCATTTTAAGTGTAATCTCGAAGGGTGAGCCCTTTTTCCCGACACCCATTGTGTTTTCTACAACTCGTCCGCTTCCAACGGACTAGGGGAGGGAGGTGTGCGCGCAGACGTTTTGTGAAAAACTGAGACTGACCGCCCGAGAAAATGGATAAAACGATTTGCTCCAATAAATTTTTGGTCGAAGAGCGGACTTCATCGTTCCTGCTATTCCGCAGCTCAAGAATAAGGCTCAATTCCGAGGGTGGCAGAAGGGGTGGAAGGGACGGTGCACGCCCTCTTGTTTTTTCCGAAACGCAACAAGACAAAACAAGTGAAACAAAACAGAAGAAAAAGCAAGACCTGGAACAAAGCAAGTGGCAGAAGACGAAAAAAAAAAATATATATAATGTGGGCGACAGCGGAGGTAGGGTGTGCTTCAGGTGAGGAGGATGTCGATGTCGCTCCAATCCGAGTCCGAGTCCTCGGTCTCCGAGAGGATTTCGAACATGTCCTCCAGGTTGAAGGGGCCCAGCATGTGCGTCTCCGCGACGTCCAGGAAGTCCCAGAGGTAGAGGCGCTGTCGGGGACGAGAAGACGAGAGACCCGTCAAATCCCTCACTAGGGAGAACGTATTCCACTACGCCCGCTATTGCAACTAAATGGAGGGGGCCAGAGTATCCCTTTCCCTTTCCCCATGCGTGAACGCATTTTCAACTGGTCTCTTTACTGCCCTACCGCTCTAAGTGGCAGCAAAGCGAGTTACAGGAGCCAGCAACCTATATGCTCTCGATCGTCACAGTCCTGGCGGTTGTGGAAATGCCGGCGAAGAAGGCGTGCGGAGACGGGTCTGCCGCTGTCGCGGCATCCCGTCTTACGTCTGCCGGAGGCTCCACGAATTGTCACCACTGGAGAGCGACGTCGCGGCAGAACAGGCGTCTGCTGCGTCAACTTCCGCCGTCGTGCCGCCGCCACGATCGTGGCAGGAAACAGCATAGAACTTCTACGACATCGTTACGAGAAAATAACGATATTTTGGCCGCCCTGTTGCTTAGAATTAAGCGTCGCAGGGCACCGAGTAGAGAGGGTCACCGCCAGCCACGTCCAAAGCGGGATCGCTCAAAAGATATTTGACTTTTCGTGAAAGGAACAATGTCGAGTCGTTCGTAAGTAATTTTAGACGTCAAGTCGGCCATTATCCCGAGATGTTTTGAAATTTCGTGGCGTTGCCCTTTCAACTCTATGTCGATCCATGGAAGATGTCTCTATTTTATGAAACTTTCCACAATGAGGCAAGTCTTCCATTCATATTTCCACAAAACAAAAGAAAGCACTTTAGCCACACCTTTCTGGCAAATCACAGTGTTGCTGTAAGCGAAACTCATTACCGAGATTTCTTTCGAGTGGGCTAGATTAGCTCCGTTCGCACGGTGTACGCAGTGCACTGCAGAAAACAACTTGTATTTTACAGTGACCTAGTAACTTCAGCAATGTCCCATGAAATAATCCAAAATGAGAGCATTCTAGCAGATTTGCGAAATGTTAAAGGGACACTGACACCCCCCAAAATTTTTAAAAATTTTTGTAAGGCGATTTATTATGGTGTCAGAAGACTACCTATCAATATTTTGCTACAAGGTCACATATATTTTTAATAGAGTATAAAAATGCAACTGCTCAACACCGAAACTGGACTGGGAAGGTAGAAGAAATATAAAGGAGGAGAAAGATAGTAGTAAAAATCTAATAACTGTAAAACCTTTTTTTTTTTTTAATCAACGTATTTGCAGCTTTTTAGAAACCACAAAAAAAATGGGTATAATTTTTTGTTTATTTCTAGTATTGAGTGTGTGCCTTCGACGACCGACAACTTCAATTATCTTTGGTGGTTGTGTCTAAACCATAGAAAACGGCACGCAACTACGGAGAAGAGAGTGAGCACGACTCAAACTGGAGAGTTCTCGATCGGCGGTTTTCGGGCAAAAGAAACGAATTTCGAGCTGCAAACTGTGTTCTAGGTAGTTGGGCTCTCATATGTCATGTACAAATAAAAACCTTCGCAAGCATAAATACCCTGTCAGTGCCCCTTTAAAAAGAAAATTAAGCGATTCTGTATTTGAAAAAAAGAAAAGAAAATAACACTTAAATTGTCTTTATTTGGCCTTCAGGATCACGAATATCGAGATTACTTTATGAATTTGGTGCACGGAGGCTGCAGAAATTAATTTTCAAGGAACCGCTGAAGCCCCTCCCTTTTCAGGGGCATGACGTCATACTAGGAGTTTTCTGAATCTCCACTCTCGCGCACCTACAGCTCCTATCAAAGCTATGAACGCATACTCTCACTATTTTCAAGAAGGACAGAAAGAGACGTCACAGCTGGTGTCAGTGGAGGGAAATAGACCTGGCAACCTTGCAATTTCACGCGCTGCCCACACGGGCGACACGCGCTTGGTGGCCCAAAAGATCCTTGTATGACGTCACGACTGGTCAAAGGTTTTTCGTGTTTCTCGCTTTTAATTCCTTCTTCGGGACAAACTAATGTGGTACTCAGATTCACTGCACAAAAATATGCAAAAATTCACCTCTAACTCTCTTATTTTTTTTTTTTTTCAAGAAGTGTTTCAGCTTTTTTTTAGGCGCAGAAAGTTACAGTTAAAGCTACTGTATGTTCCAGACCACAGCCAGGCTAGAATGAAAAGGCGCGCTATCTCACGGCCTTCGCATGGGGGGGGGGTGAAGTTTCTCCCTCCCACAGCAGCTTGTTGGGGTCACTGCGAACTCATTCCCCCCATACAGCACTTTAACTCTTTCTAAGGAGACACCCATATCTCACCGTATTTGGCCCGGGGTTGAACTGGAGAAACTTTCAGACTAGTTAAGGTCTACGGGCCTTGAAGTTTCCTGCCAGAAGAAACTTGCGCCCAACGCTTACCTTCGTAATCTCAAAAAAAAAAAAAAAAAAAAACTTTTTTTTACATATAAGTGTTTACATTTTGTAAGCCAAAAGTATTTCAATCCGCAAACTACAGTTGTTTCGTTCCAGTACATTGGTACACAGTTTCAATCACTGCGATCGGAACAGCTGTTCAGAGTGGTTCAGGGGCAGCACTCTGAGGGGTGGCACGGTCATGCCCCACGCAGTAGAAAAACTTTCACTGCTTTTAAGCGAGAACAAAGGTTGTAAGGAACAACGCCGCCTAGCCCAGCAGTGCCCAGACGTATAAAACCCCTCGCTTCGGAACTGCCTTGCACCGCTGCCGTCAGGGGCTACAAAATGGCAGCTTTGTGCCATCAAACAGAACCGAGCGGGCAGACCCCAGATGACCTCTAGGGGTTCCTCGACCTCCCAAACACCCCAGACCGTTCCCACTCACATCCATGATTTCGAGGTCGCCATTGTGGTTCTGCCTCCTGCGCGGCCGAGGGGGCGGGAGGACGGCCTTTCGTCCGTCCGGGTACGTGTGACTGTAGAAGCAAGCGCCGGCAAGGGGCACTCCCCCGGCCCTCTTGGAAGTACCGGCAGGGCTTCGCACTGAAACGAGAAAAACGGCGTTCCCTTGAGCTGCCCTTGCTACGGACTCGCGCCACGCAGACGAGGCCCAACGGCGTGAGCTCACCTGAGAGCCTTCTTGTAGTCCGATATCAGCTTGTCCTTCTCCGAACCCATGTCGACCCAGAAGCTGCTCGGAGTGACGAAGTCCGACGGAGTGCGGCACTCGGGGCACGACCTGAATCGAGGAGAATCGCCTTTGAGTTGGAACAGACTGCTCATCTCACTCTATACCCACTTTAATGGAACTAATTTACAGCAAAACGATCGCTAAACCTAAGGGGTTGGGTTTCCAAACTGGGTTCCAAGGAACCAAAGGCTTGCTCGGGGTACCATCATAAGGCACCACTTTTTTCACCCTCTCTTTCGATACAATGTGTGGAACGCATCTTCGTTGAGCGTGTTTCCCAAGCCCTCATTTTGACCCCTCTATTTTCCGCCTTCCAACAGAATACTGCCTAATGACGAGATCGCTGCGGGACGCCTTCTCCGCAGCAAGCCTCTCCCACCAACCCTTGCTTCCTGCTGCCGCCAATTTCGGAGAGCAACGTTCTACACGTCTACGTCGTCGGCATACATCTCTGCGCATATTTAGTCTTTTGTGAGTATTGGTAGTACGGGGAACAAAAAAAGCAATAAAATCCGATAAAACGGTGCGATGCCAATGTGTATCAAGGAATGGAGGAACGTTGGGCTGGCCTTCGTTTATAGTTTGCCGGACAACCCACCAGACGGCGCTCGTTATTCAGGAAAGGTACGTTCGTGCGGAAGAACAACGGCAAATGTGTGTACGACAGATTACAATTCTGCCCCAGCTTTTTCTGCAGCCTGCCCGCCAACGAAAGCCCCAACAGCCACGAGCCAAGACGTTGTAAAGACCAAGTTCACTCATCGTCTTCGCTGGCACTTCGACACCCACCCACGATAAAGCAACCTCCACGACAACGCCGCATGCATAGCCAAGACGGATTGCTTCTTTCTACTTCTAGAAGGTTGGCATTTACTCTTACTCCGAGCGAAGCCAACATCGCTTCGCCGAGCCAGTCTTCCGAGTGCTCGATGCTTGAACATTCTGTGCAGAATGTTCGAGACGCCCACTGCAGTAGACAGGGAGCCCAGCACGGCCTTGCCGACTCTCTCGTGCGCTAGCCAGCCATTGCGCCGTCACCCCGACGCTCGCCACTTTCGACGCTAGTTGCTGCTTTCTTGACACTCATTCTTTCTTTTGTTTCTGGCACGAGTATGCAGATTAAATCTTCATTTTTAGTCTTACGCCACTAGAGTAACACTACAACCTGCCAAATTTGCCGGTCGGAGCAATGCAGATTAAATCTTCATTTTTAGTCTTACGCCACTAGAGTAACACTACAACCTGCCAAATTTGCCGGTCGGAGACGTTTCCCCCCTCGCACAAACGCATGCCCACCTGACCGTCTTGGAGTCAAACTGCTTGGAGCCCCTCCACTTGCGGATGCAGTTGAGGCAAAAGATGTGGTTGCACTTCTCGAGGATGCCGAGCGTCGCTCCGAGGGGGCTCCTTGTCCAGCACTATGTCCATGCAGATGCCGCACGCCTTTCCCGTGCTGCGCTGCACCGCAAACGACAGCTCCATATCCTGCTCGTGCTTCTGCACGCACTCCT
>JAZHYW010053139.1:0-25206 GCA_037355805.1 Ixodes ricinus | reverse complement strand
TAGTACAGACCTGCACAAGTTTGCACATTTTATCGTAAAGTGCCCGATTTTCAACACAGTTTTTACGTAGGCGATCGTAATGACAACCATATTTTTACGATTTTCCGCACCGCGTGTAAAAAAAAAAAAAATATTTCGCTTAAGCTGCATCTTGCCTGTTTACAAGTTGTGGTTGGCAACACTGGTACATCGACTTGTATGCCAGGGCGCGAGCTACCGCTCCTCGTTGTAAGGCAATTGTCATTGAGAATATCCATTCATCCATCTTAATCCAAAACTGTTTAGGAAATCTCCTTTGTTGTGGCGACGTTGGATCTGGCGAACGTTGTGCGTTTTGTAACTGGAACTTTTACTCATGATCACTTGAAACCGTCGGGAAAAAATACTTCCAAGTGTTTATTCCCAGCTATTCAACCGACTTTCCATTTACGAAGACGTCGCGCAAGGGCGAAAGGTACGCATTCGTAGTCTGTGTCGCTGCGATGTCAACATTTCGCACGCTGGTCGCCGGGAGATACTGTGTCATCTGAATACAAAAAAGCATAAGGACTCTGCAAAATTAGTTGGAACCAACGAGAAGCTTGGAGGGTACTTTAGTCGATCAACGGATTACGACACTACCCGAGCAGAACGCCTTTTTCGGCATTTTTGATCGAACACAACGTGCCGTTCACGGCGGTTGTTGTAGAGACGTTAAAGAGCAAGAACTTTGCTCCTTAAACTCCGTTAAACTAGGCACAGGCGAAAGAGTTTTCAGCAAAGTGAAGAAGGCACACACACGCAGTTCCGCTCCTCCATGTCGAAAAAGACTCTTGAACAGTTGTGAGATGCAGCAAGTCCGGAAAGTGCCGTGAACAAGTGTTCGATAAGAACATCCTAAGAAAAGCAAAAGCTGCAACTTCCTCAGTGTTAACCCAACCTTCTACTTCTAAAGAGTAAGACATTTCGTGCAACGTATGATGTGTTTGTGCCCTAGTTGACGCATTTTTTTTACCTAAACCAAGTTTTTGAAGAATAAAACAGTTTTCGTATTTCTTCATACAATTGTAGTGTTTTTTGGCACCCCCTGTAGTATTTTCAGTATTGTAGGGTTGGCAGGTCTGCTAGTAGCTCTGACTGAATCTAGCCTAGTGTTGTGCCCTCAATCCAATCAATCCAATCCAAAGCTTCAACTGGATTTGTCAGCTGTTTCCTTTGCATCGAGTAGTACACTCTACATTGGGTGAGCAGAGCCCGTGCTCCACTCTAAGCAGAATTTATTGCCTGTTTTTCTGCCCCCAAGTGCTCAAGCCTTTGCTCAGGGCACTCAATGGCGTTTCTGGATCATTCCCCCTGACTGGGCTCGCTTTTTGACAATATCCCTGACAATTCCCCGATTTTTCCCGGTAATTAAAAGTTCCCTGACAATTCCCGGTTGCTAGACACCCTAAGTTTTCTCCGCCTTATGTTACCGTGTGCTGTTGGTTGCATGCGAAGAAAGAGATGCCTCAGCATTCCCTGCACACCACGAAGCTCGACATTCTTGGAGGTAAAAGGTCGCGGAAAGCAAACTGGTTGGAGCGATTTCGTGTAAAAACGCCCTACACAGACGCAGACAAGCTCGTTGGAGAACAGCGATGACAATAAAAGACATGAAAACATAAACGCAATTTCACATTCCGTGTTTTTTTTTGTTTTTTTTCCTTGTGCTAACAATGGACCAGTCACGTCATTCCGCTTTCTCATCTACTCCGTCCTTCAATTATTTCTTTTTGAAGTAACCACCGAGAGCGAAGGCAAACCAGGCAGGCGGACGCCAGATTCTTTGACAACTACGCAGATATCTACAACTAGCTTCAAACTTCAGCCAAATACGACATCCCCACGCTCCTAAAAACGGTAAACACACAACCACAAGAAAAGAGAAAAGCAGTGCATGTTTACGTCAAAAACTCTTCTCTCGGGTTTTTTTTTTTTTTACCTTTTTGTTTTTGAAGGTTTTCCCACACTATGAGGCAGTGCGCCGTCCTTCGAAAACCAGTCATGCGAAGAGAATGCGCAAACCGGCTCAAAGTTTACAAACATTGCAAGGAGCGGCACACACGATAGAGCAGCGGTGACGCTATGCCTACTCGCTCACCAACCTCGGCATTTCGCTCCTTCGTTCACCTCAAAAACGAAGATAACGAACTGTCAAATATCGCCGCGGGCGAAACCAGTCGCAAAACGCTCCACTACACCTCAAACGCGGCGAAGCACGGTGATCTGATCGTAAACCGATAGAAACGAGGTTTAAGCCGTTCAAGCAGACAAGGTTTAGAACTTACCCTAACGAGGCAGAATCACAGGGAAAAACGTATCCGAGGCATCCAAAAATCTTATTCTCGCAATGTCAGTCAGAAGACAGCAGGCTCACTATCGAATGGGCATATTTAGTGCGACAATTTAGGTCAGCTTGACGTAGAGCGAGGTTGCGGTGGTCGAATCGCACGCACAGCTGACAATTATAAACAACGCGACATGGCGCTCGCTAGACGACTCGGCTCTAGGGTTTGTACACGATTGATTTTATGCACTGAGGTTAGCCTAGGCATGTAGCTGAACACAGGATCTCTTACCTTTAAATTGCGGCAAATGTCGAGTTGCGTCGTAGGTATTCATGCAACGGAACGTATCGCTCAGAGAAAAAACACGGTTGTTTCCTTTTGCAACTGTTGTCAAGCCGCAGCCAATGGCGGCGGCGTTGATCTTCGTGGGCTCTGATTGGACGCGCGTGTCACGTGGTTCGTCCATTTTTTGAGGCCAAGGAGGAAATGTGGCTATGAAGCTTGCTTCAGATAGATTGGCTTGAAGGCAGTTTCGGTTTCACGTTTTACAATGTTTCGGTTTTGCTTTAGGAACGATCTCAGCAACCCACCGACGCGGCGAAGTGCAGTCCTCGAGACAGGTCGTGACGTCTCGTGCTCTGGTGGCTCGGAAACAAAAACCTCCTTACACCAAAACGCAAAAAAAAAAAAAAAAAAAAGAAACGCACGAGAAGATGTTGTTCTGCGCTTTTTGGCAAAAAAGACTCATTGTTTAAATGACTTTTTCTTTGTTTTCTAATATATATATATATATATATATATATATATATATATATATATATATATATATATATATATATATATAGGGTGGTTCAAGTCACCAGGCTCGATCTAAAATGGACCGTAAAAATCGACGCCTGCACGTAGCCATCTAAACTTTTCGTCAAAGGTGTATTTCACAGGTCGGTTTTTTCTTGTAAAATTACAAAGCGTAGCTCTCCTTCTGTAAAAAATAGGGCCAAGAAACTTGCCAGGGTCTACGGCGGGCGGCGACGCAGACGACCAAGTCCAGTAGCGGGGTGTGTTTGGCGTTCGTATTGATAGATGGCGTCGGGAGCAGCGTCCGAAGGTGCAGCCGACCAGCGAAAGAAAGCAGACGACACGCAGACGAAATCCGTTGGCAGCAAAAGCGCCGCCGTTATGCAGACGCGTTTTTTTACTTTAAGTTTTGCTTTTATTGTCCGCATTTATTTTTTAACCAAAGGTACATTTTAAAAAGATTATGTTCATTTTAATAAACCACGGTGGTCGCGAGCCGTCGCGATAAGGAGGTAGCGCCATCTATCAATACGAACGCCAAACACACCCCGCTACTAGACTTGGTCGTCTGCGTCGCCGCCCGCCGTAGACCCTGGCAAGTTTCTTGGCCCTATTTTTTACAGAAAGAGAGCTACGCTTTGCAATTTTACAAGAAAAAACCGACCTGTGAAATACATCTTTGACGAAAAGTTTAGATTGCTACGTGCAGGCGTCGATTTTTACGGTCCATTTTAGATCGAGCCTGGTGACTTGAGTCACCCTATATATAAGAACGTTTGTCCGCAGCTACAAACTTGCTATTGGTACTTCGCCACCAAACCAAACTGTGCCAATCATGGTTTGGTGCCAATTGACCCCATAAGTGTGACGTAACCGCTCCAAACAAGTCGTTGCTAGGGGCGTTGTAATGAACGAATACATGGGACTGGATTCCGCTCCGAAAGAACAATGGGTCAGAAATCGGACGGAACGAAACGTCTAAAATATCGATAAGGGAAGCTACTTACTTCACGACAGAAGTTTGCCGAGAATCGGCTGGTTTCTGAAATATTTGCGACGGCAAATCTCCTGTCCTCGAGACGTCTCGAGATGCCTGTTGCAGACGACGAACGCATGACGAATCGTACACGGGAATGGCTGGAAGCATGCCGTCTGCAACAGTTTGAATCATTTGCAAAATAATACGATTTTGATTTTTGTATTCATTTGGAACGCGGCAGGCCTAAGAAAGCTAATCAGGTTTATAAAAATGTGAAAGCCGTTTACAACTCCCTGTAATCGCCAAATTGGAGCGCAGCTCTGAGAGTGAGGAGGAAGGGCACTCAGGGGAGGGTATACCACTCCTTCTCCTCCGGGGGGTGGGGTCATGTGACTCGGGGGGGGTCACGTGATTCCCCCACAAGGTCACGTGACCTCTCGAGGTCACGTGACCCCCCTAGCTTCGATCCCCCCGACATGTCCCAACATGTCGGGGGGGGTCGGGGGCTTGGGTGGGGTCACGTGACCTCCCAACATGTCGGGGGGGTCGGGGGCTTGGGGGGTCACGTGACCCCGAGGGGAGGGGGTCGGCTGCGATCCCCGAGGGGAGGGGTCACGCGACCTCTCCCCCCGAGGTCTACGTGACCCCCCGACATGGTCCCAACATGTTGGGAGGGGGGGGTCACGTGACCCCGCGACATGTCCCAACATGCACCGCGCGGTTACGCCGACGCCGACGCCAACGGCGACGCCAACGGCGACGTTGACGCCGCTCAAGCCGGAAACGGCGCCTAAGAGCTGCGCCTCTAAAACGAATTGCATTTACGTGCGATCCGGATTACTGTCTGACGAAAATCATCACACGAATGGAGATCTGCTGAAAATACAGCGAGAAAAGCATCTCATTAGAACAAGACATCGAAGCGGCGTTGGGCCCTCTTTCTGATTTTGCAGTTAACGTGCCTAGTCAGCCTCACCCTGGCTCACTGACGAATATTCTAGGTCGAATACTCGAGATGCCTAGCGCGGCTTTGTCGACTCACAGCCGGCTGTCATGCCATGACGCATCGACGCTCATCCTTTCTTTTGTTTCTAGGCCGCAAGTTCGCCGATTAAATCTTTATTGTTCAGTTTTACACTTGTCGATTCGTTTCCATCTACGACAATATATATCTGTTACGGACAGTTCGTTTGATCACACAGATATGCACTGAAGAAACTGTGCTGTCAGAAATTCTTGAAACGCGTGCTGGCCTGCACTTCGACCTTGATACACTTCACGTCGTCGTCGTCGTCGTAGGTCATTCGGCTTCAGAGCGTTTTCACCTCTTATTGACTCCGTAAGTGATGACGTCACAACATGGCGTCTGGGTCCAAACAAACCGTTGCTAGGGGCGTTGCTATGGACTAATGCATGGAGACTCCACATGAGGCTAGATTTTTGCTTGCAAGTAAGTAAATAATTTTTTGTAAGCAACCTAACTTCTTGATATCGAATTATGAAGATGTTCTTGTCGTCTCAGTGTCGTATTGCAACGATGAAAGCCATTTCTGAAGTATTGCAGTCCGCTTTGCTTTGGCAGCAGACGACATGATAGATTTGCTGGCCTCTGTTGCAGCGGGCGTCTTCATTGAATTGCGTCGGTAAACGAGCTACAAAAACAAGTGCATCACCATGGCCGTAGAGGCCTCCGCAATGTGCGTTTTTTTTTCGGTGAAGAACCCAGCTTAGTTACGAGGGGTGAAAATGGAGTAAAATCAAACCACGTCATGCAGATCGACGACCTGAAGTGCATTACCGGCGTTATGCAGGCCAGCATGAGAAACAAATCGTACGCCGTCGAGGTAAGTCGGTTGTTGTTATTATTATTGTGGTGGTCAGGTTATTAAAGAATTGCATGTCTATCGCGATTTCGCAGTATTTTGCTTTTTTTTTTCCTTGGTATACATTAAATTCCGTGGATGTGCTCTTTTGGTGAAGATTCCCATCGACCCCGCGATGCGAGTACAATCTGTAATAAACTCACCTTATGTTTTTTACCCAGTTCTTTCGCGCTTTGGGGTCTTGCGGAAATCTGAAGAAACTGCAAGAATCTTTCTCCACGCGATGGTTACAACCAGGTATACGAAGCACCCTCGCATAGCGCGAGTCCGCAAACAAAATTTGGGATCTCAACCGTTCGCCTGAAGTGCTTTTCTCGCGGGTGCAATGCGATCTTTTAGCAGACTATCATCTCGATCGACGCCCGGACTTTCGATAAACCATATTTTGCATCGCACCCCACTATGAAATCTTAAAAGTGTATGAAACTCATATATTTCAAACAAATGCGATGTCAGAATATCGTCTTTATTCACACGATTCAAACGACGGCCCCACTTGGCCGGCCGGCGTGCGGCAGACGGCATACTTCTTGCATTCGTCGTCTGCTGCAGGCATATCTTGAGGACCGGAAGTTGCAGTCGTAAATATTTCAGAAACGAGCGATTACCGGCACACTTCTGTCGAAACATATATGACATTCAAGCTTTCTACATCTGTGATTTTTATAACTTTAAATCCTACTCCTGATTTTTGAGCGGTCGGGTTTTCGTAGCGAAACGGAGCCACATGTATTCGTCCATAACAACGACCCTAGCAACGGTTTGTTTGGACCCATGACGTCACACTTACGGAGTCAATTGCAGAGGGAGCTCCACGATGAAGGCGTTCTGCGCGTTCGCACACATTAAGCGCCAATCAAAGCAGAGCTCGCCTTCCAAAATCCCACTCCGAGAATAGAAACTTCGCCGATCGTCATCAACCTTAATAGTCGTCGCACTCCCCTCAGAAAGATCCACTGAACCCGCGAAGCCATTGTGCCCATAGGCGTAGACTATGGGGGCAACGGGGCTCGTGCCCCCCTGGTGAGATCCAGGGGGGCAGAGCCCCTCCGGGCCCGGGCCTTGATCTTTTTTTTTTTTTTGCTTGTATTTGTTGTTAGTTTGTCTTTGATAATTTGTATTTTGTCTTAAATGTATAATACTTCACCCATGTTTGTGCACCACACCATAGAACGCTAAGTTGTTTGTGGGCACTGGAAAATAAACCATTATTATTATTATTATTATTTCCGAGACGCTGTTTACGTGCCATGTAACGAGCTTCTAGTAGTAGGATGTAAACAAAATAACGCCCACGTTGCCTTTATTGACAAAATACGTGGGAAATGGAATCCCAGCGTGCTTTCCTTAGCTTCAATCTCCAGTTCTGGCGAAAACATAACGCGCAGCACCCCCCCCCCCCCCGGGGGAACTTCTCAGCCTGCCCCCCCCCCCCCCGGGAAAATGGAAAGTCTCACGCCGCTGATTGTGCCGTCTGCTGGCAAGGCAAGACCGGTCGTGAAACTTTGTTTACGGGCTTTTGGCTATCGCGTTATGATACTGAGACGATAGCAAAAGTCTCCGTGATTAGATACTGAGAATTCGCAATGCTTAAGCAAAAAGTTATTTACTTTTTTATCTTGACAACCGGACCCATGCGTCGAGCCCCTATGCATTTGTCTATAACAACGGACCTTAGCAAGGGGTTGCTTGGAGCGGAGCGCCAGTGGGCCAGACGTCGACAGCCATTTACGGACTCAATTTAGAAGTTAAAGGGGTATGGAAACAAAAATTAAATATTCAAATTTCGCTCCGAAAAGCTGAGTCGTTCAGCCAGAGCCTTCAAGCACGACGGATAATAACTGTAAACGATAATCGCACGTTTGGTATTTTGAACGACTGGCTATCTTTTTCGTTCCAAACGGTGCACTCGAGCAAGCGCTCAAAGAGCAGCGAGCGGAGGAGCGCGATGCGTCATGGGATATTATCCGGCGCAAACAAAAACAGAAAGAGAAAGATTTCCCCGCATTCGTGACGTAGCAAGGCTGGCGGTGATTGCGGAGTTTGCTCTTGGTGGCGTCGTCAGCGCTGTGGTCGGCGCGTTACAACCGGAGCTGCTCCGGCGGCTCGTGGGGTGACGAGCGTGTGGCTGGCCTGCGGAGCACGGTGTAGAAGCCCACAGCACCGCCAGCTTAGGGGGCTGAACGGGATGAGGAAAGCAACTTTTTATCCGAGTTTTGAGCGACTGGCTAATCTTCTAGGGGGAGAATGGCTGCATCCGGCCGCACAAACGAGGGTCCGGAGAAAGAGGGGAGTCCACCTCTTTCCGTCTTTTGGGACTGCTAGCTCAATAGCGTGATTTGTGCAGAGTTGAGGAGGAAAGCTAAGAAGGAAAAATGTTGAAATGACAAAGAGCGGCGCTGTCTCGAAGGAATCTGCTACGTCACGACTATGTAGCAAAGTTCCCTGTAACGTTGCTAGATCACCTCCCAAATAGCGCACGCATGCATCCACCAGGTGCACATTGAAAGATCGTTAATTTAGCTTTAAAATTAGTTTTCTTGTGTCTTTCAACGGAAGACTGCTGTTTTTGAGGTTAGGTTCAACATGCGGACACATTCAGGCTAGAAAATGAAAGGCTGAAATTCTCTGTTTCCTACCCCTTTAAAGGGGAAACTCCACTCAATTCCGGAAATTTCCACAGGATAATCAGTGATTTCAGATTAAAAAGCACTAATAAAAGCACAACGCCCTTCGCCTCGCGAAAAATTTGATATACTATATTGTTAAAGGAGTACGCAAACGAAAATTGAAATATTCAAGTTTCGTTCGGAAAATGAGTCAAGCATGACGGATAATAACCGTAACTGATAATCGCACGTTTGTACTTTTGAACGACCAGCTACATTTTTCCTTCCAAACGGTGCACTCCAGCAAGCGCTCAAAGAGAAGCGAACGGAGAGCGTGGCGAGTCATGGGATACCTGGCGCAAGCAAAAACAGAAACAAAAGATTTCCCGCATTCGTGACGTAGCAAGGCTGGCGTGGCTATGAGCTTTGCCGTTGCTGGTGGCGTTGTCAGCTGTTGTGGTGGTGTCAATAGCGTCAACGTCAACGTTACCAGAACCCCCTCGGTTGGGAAACTGCCATAGAGCCTGCGTTAGAAACGTGGCTCCAACCCGTACTCGAGAACCGAGCCAATCGGCGACTGCGTAACGTCTGCCATATTCTCCCGCAGCGTCCGGCTCCGGGAACTGCGTGCATAAAAGGTATCGTCGAGTCGGGCGAGGTCACGGCGTCTACCCCGCAGGGGCCGATCTCGCAGTAGCTATGTGAAGCAGCTTTTATGTTTTAACTCGTCGCGCTAAAGGGCGGCGCTATCATCGTGCTTGCTCTCGGTCTCGGTGGACGCCAGTGGCCCGGGTTTCAAGGGTGAGTTTAACAACTGAGGGTTTTAGTAACGTTGGTCAAGACCTGCCAACCGAGCCGTTCAAAGCATAGAGTTATTATAATGTACGCTAGAGGTTCAACTGGCGCTAGTGTCTATGCGACTTCCGTGACGCAAATTGGAAGCAGACAGCAACCAGTCTACTTTTGCGGTGCTCCTGTGCATTCCTATGGGAAAAGCGCGTGCATTTTGCCTCTTCGCCGAAAAATAACACGGAACACTTTGGTTATTTGGGTCGTACCGAATAGTATGTACTTTGATTAACACTGTGAAAGTGTAATTGCTTTAGTTAGCGCATTTTTCTTCACCAGTGAACGATGTTTCAACTTCGCTACATTTGAGTCCCAAACGTGTGTTCCGCAGCAGGTGTGTAAAAACAAGCGACGATTTGAAGCAAAATTACAATCGAAAGGAATATAGAGTGTGTTCAAGGCTCGCCAGCATTCCGGTGACGCTTGATATATTGATAATATGCCAGTCCTGTCACTATATGAAAATGACCCTGCCAGGCATGAGCGGATAAAAAACATTCAAAACGTAGAGAATAAAGTCCGTGGCTATGGAAGGTGTCTTCGTATTGTTTTCTCTGCCGGGCAGTCTTTATCGGGCACTTGTTCTCAAAGATTTCGAGCGTGCGGGTGCTATTTTGAACGTATAACAAGCAGCTTCGCTCAGAGCAGAAAGAATAAAGCGGTACTTACTTATTTAAAATCGGAATAGATTACGCGCTTCAATTTATTTGATCCTACATGCACGTGTAGTTACTGATCCAGTGTTACTGCGTAGTTCTTGCCGTCTTTCTTAATTTCAGATGTTCTTCGTTCGTTTGGCAAGTATATCCCCCATGCTGAAAAGCGCCGACGTGGTGTTCGCGCTAACAGTGTCCGACAGTGCACAAAAATGCACGTACGAAGCTGTTTTAGCAATCGTTTTTAATGCGATGAATTTGAAAGAAAAACGCCGTAACTGACCAATTATTTCTGTCGGCCTGACTGAGAAATGTTCCAAGCTACCTAGTACGTAGCGAATTATTTGAAATATTTGCTTTTATGACCGAGCGCAGAGAGAAAATGCACTCACTTTTTCCCATAGAAATGCATTACCGGAAGTCATATTTTGATCTGGTTGCTGTCTGTTTCAATTTGCGTCAGCACACTAGCGCCAGCTGAACCTCTAGCGCACATTATAATAACTCTATGGTTCAAAGTACCCGTGCGGGTGACGAGCGTGTGGCTGGCCCAAGGAGCACGTAGCTTCCACAACACTGTTAGCTTAGGGGTGAACGGCGTGGGAAAGCAACTTTTTGTTAACATTTTGAGCGACGGGCTAATCTCGTAGGCCCCTAGAGGGAGAATGGCTGTGTCCGGGCACACAAACGAGGGTCCGTCCTTTTGAACTGTTAGGCACAATGCGTGATTTGCGTGGTTAAGGAGGAAAGCTATGAAGGAAAATGTTAAAGTCCAAAGAGCGGCGCTGTCTGATGGAACTTGCACGTCATAACTACGTAGCAAGTTCCCCAACGTTGCTAGATTACCTCCCAAATGCGCTCCACATGTATCCATCCACCAGGTGCACATTGAAATATCGTTTAATCTAGCTTTAAAATTAGTTTTTCTTGTGCCTTTCAACGAAAGATTAGTATTTTAGAGGTTATGCTGCAACATGCAACCCATTAAAAGCTAAAAAAAATGAGCGCTGGAATTTCGTTTCCGCACCCCTCTTAAATCTTACTAGAAACCAAAACCGAAACTTCGGCTCTGTCTAGCAACATTGACCCCAGGGGTCTAAATCGGAATGATAGGAAAAAGAACGGACGAATGTCAACAGACACTGACCACTCAGGATGGGACAAGGCTAGAGGGGGAAGAGGCACGAGCAGGGCTTAAAGTCTGGCGGTCTCAGGGGGTCTCGACCCCACCGATTTTAACGGATGGTCTGCGACCTCTCCACAGCCTAACATCACTGAAATCAAAATCATATCTTGCAATAAAATAGCTTGTTTTCACGGATGCGACACTTGCGGATTAGCAATTTGAGGGTTGCAGGTACAGCGTGGGCAGGGTCTGCAGTGTTTTTTAATGCGAATAGCATTCTTGGATACTTCACGCACTTTTCGTCTATGTATCTATCTATCTATCTATCTATCTATCTGGCTATCTAACCTCTTACGCCGCGGGTCGATAAATAAATAAAAAGACCGGCGCCGGCTGGGATTCGAACCGTTGACCCTTTGATCAGCAGGCAGACGCGCTAACCACAGAGCTATGAAGGCAGTCATTCACCGCACTCTAAACATTTGTTTATATCTTTACCATAGGACGCGCTTTGCAGCGCTGTCACAGCTACCGGTGCGCGCGCGTTCCATGCACGAGGGCTAGCTCACCTCTCCCGCGCTCACCCTCTCCCTCTAGCTCACCCTCTCCCGCGCTCGGGAGACCTCTAGCTCAGCCTCACGAGAGCGGAATGAGCCCTCGTGCATGGAACGCGCGCGCACCGGTAGCTGTGACAGCGCTGTAAGCGCGTCCTATGGTAAAGATATAAACAACCGTTTAGAGTACCGTTGGTTGAGACTAGCTGGAGACGCCAGAAAGTCTGGTCGGTACCATTTTGAGTGTTTGTGCGTATGGCGCGTGCTTTGCTCGCCTTCCTAAGTGACACAAACGCACGTGCTGGGCTGGTGGAGATCGTGCGCAGGGCTGTGAAAGTGTCAACAAATTTAGAATCGCCTCAAGAGTGGGCTGGCGTATCTAGAGTGTGCCGGCCACCTGACGAACGCGCATAACTCCGCACCGTTTGATGCTATTCGCATTAACGTAGATAATCATTCCCAAAGGATGGGTTCTGCTGATTTTTTTTTTTATGAGCATTTAGTAGATCTCCTCAGAACCCCCCTCCCCCCCCCTCCTTTTCCTTTACGTACAATAGAATCAGCCTTTTCGGAACTGGAACCAAGTCAGGCCTTAGGGAACAGTAACAACAACATAGCACAAGAGGAGGAGTATAGTGAAACAGCTGAGATGACCACATATGGAATGGGATAAAGCAGAACGTAAGGTCACGGCTGGAACTGCAACTGGCCCGGATGGCATAACAATGACACTGATTAAAATGTTAGGCAAAATAAGCAAACTGAAGCTAAGACAGGTGATTGACCAAATAATTATGGGAAGGGATGAACCCAATTATTGGGAACGAAGCCGGATGACACTGATTATGTAAGGGCAAGGGAGACAAAGACAGTATCATATCGAACCGACCAATCATAGTAGCATAAAATCTGCCGAATAGCTATGCAGATTGTAAAGAGAAGAATGGAATAATGGGCAGAGGGCAAGCAGATACTGGGAGAGCTCCATAATGGTTTCTAGAAGGGATAGATGACTGGAGTATAACTTATTCGTAATCACACAGGACATAGAGATAGCAGCGACAACGCAAAGGCCATTACGGCTGGCATTTTTGGACATCAAAGGAGCTTACGACATGTGAATCAGGCAAAACTCTGGGATCAACTGAAAAGATATGAACTAAATGAAAATTTTATTAAGTTGCTAGATCAGATATATGCAGATAACAGGGTAGCTCTAACTTGGGAAGCCGAAACCACAAAAACAGCAGCTATAAAAAGAGGACTTAGGCAGGGCTGCCCATTGTCTCCTTGCTCTTTATGATACAGTGAAACCCGTTTAGAACGAACCCAACGTACAGCGAATTATTGTCGATATCGAACTCACAAAATTTTAATCAAAATTGCATGAAAAAAGTATCTTTTATAGCGAACAACATATTGGCTATATCGAACTTTTTCCCCCGAGAAGGCTTCCAAAAACGCCCAAACAATCGTCTTCTAGCCTGTCCCTTCGCCCCTCTCCACCCCCCCCCTCCGGCCAAGAAAAGTAAGTGAACAGAAAAAGCCAAAAGCTGAGACTGCGAACAAAATTGCTAGCGAAGAGAAGCGATTCAGAGAGGAAAAAACTTTTCTGCGCTTTGTTACAAGGCGGAAGCGAACAGATGAGAAAGAAAGAGGAGCTCTAGCCTTACAACGAACGCATCATGGGAGTTCGTTATAAATGTTTTTTCTTATATCGAACTCTCTTGCTATATCGAACTGATCGTAGCGTTTCCTGCTGTTCGTTATGAACAGGTTTGACTATACCTTAGTGAAATGGAAAAAAAGATTAGAGCGATGCAATTTAGGATTTGATCTGACTTACATGGAGGGAGGAAAAAAGTAAATCAAGTTTTACCAGGGCTGATGTATGCAGATGACATTGTACTTGTAGCAGAGAGTCGAGAGACAATGCAGGGACTAATTAGAATTTGTGGCGGGGAAGGGGACACTTTAGGCCTAAACTTCAGTAGGGACAAGTCTGGGATACTAGTTCATAACGACGCGAAGGGGGAACCTCTGGAGATGCAAGACACTGTGATAGAACATGTAGAAAAGTACAAATATCTGGGTGTATGGTTAAATGAGAGAAGAAAATATCTGAATGAACATGAAGATATTGTAATAAAGAAGGGAAAAAGAAATTCGGCTATTATGAAACACAAACCACTGTGGAACTTTAATAAATACGAAGTTGTGAGGGGGTATGGAAAGGAGTAATGGTACCAGGGTTGACTTTCGGTAATGCAGTCTTGTGTATGAAATCTGAAGTACAGTCAAGCTTAGAGGTAAGGCAAAGGAGTGTAGGCAGGTTAGCTTTAGGAGCACATGGTAACACACCAAATGAAGGGGTACAGGGGGATATGGGTTGGGCATCCTTTGAGAGCAGAGAGGCAACAAGTAAAGTTTGACCAAAGGCTAACTGATATGGAGCAGATGAGGTGGGCAGCTAAGGTATATAAGTTCCTATACATGAAAAGCTTGAACACAAATTGGACGAAACGGACTCGAAAGCTCGGAAACAAATTTTTACAGGCGGGCAGTGAAACAGAAGTCAGTAGAAAACAGAGTTAAGGATGCGGAGAGAGAGATGTGGGAAGGAAGTATGCAGGAGAAATCAGCTTTAACTATGTATAGGTTACAAAAACAGGAAATAAGGAAAGAAACTTTGTTTGATAATTCTCGGGGAAGCTCTTTACTGTTTGAGGCCAGAACTGGGGTACTAAGAACGAAGACTTATAGGGCAAAATTCGAAGATATAGATACAGTTTGTTGCATATGTGGAATGGAGAGCGAAACTATGAAACACCTGGTTTTGAGGTGCAAGAGGCTTAAACCTGCCCTCCCTGAGGGGAGAACAGACGTAGAGGGGGCCCTGGGTTTCGGTGGAGAAGATGGAAGGGTGGATTATAAAAGGGTTGAGGTAACGAAAAGGAGGTTAGAGCATTGGTGGAAGGAGACTAGGGAAAACTGAAATTGGTAAAAGCAACTAGCACAACTGGAGACAGGGAGGACAGAGGAAAATTGGGACTCCCTCCCGCGTGGCTCCGGCCCAAAGTCTCAACCCTGTCTCTCAGTGGGTCTGGGTTTTGGAAAGAACCCCAACAAGGTTGACCGGAGGAATCCTTTTTGTTTCTTTTTCTTTTGTATTTGCCCTATCCTCCAAAGGTCAAACGAAACTTCATTGCCAGCCGTTCGCAACGAGAGCTTAGAACGGGCAATTCTGCGAGGCGGGTCGCAACGTTGCATATAACATGGTACACAAATGTATGGTATATTGAAATATTCATTTTGAAAGAGCAATGAATAAAACCCCTAAACACGCCGACGATGTTCATAGGCAGTTTTAGCATAGCTTTACCGCAGGCTACCGTGAGCACGGCAACGCTCCTGGCGCTCGAAGGCGCACCGCAAGCTACCGTCCGGTAGCCTGCGGTCACGCTACCCTCAAACTTCCTGCTACGCTCTCCGGAACGAAGACGCCAGAACTGTGCATGCGCGGCGCAAGCTTTGCCTGCAGTGTCCCGGATCTCATGAGCCGGTTGCGGGGAACGTAGCGGGACAGCGGAAACGATCTACGGAAACTCCCTAATAACCATAGAGAAGTTTGATCACGTGTTGCAATACTCTAAAACTGTGACGGTGAGACAGCCAGTTGTGCCCCTGTGACACGAAAACATCAATACTGTGAACACTGCTGTTCCGGAGCTTGACGGTCACCGTGCGCGGCTCACTTTTTAGAGCACTAATAGCCTGACAAAGTGAAAACACCACGATATGCTAATCACCCTCAAACGTATTTTGCCAGAAACAGTGACGTGGCCGGTGCCCAAACCGCGCTGGCCCTCCACAAAGCTTCAAGTTGAGGTTTACCCAACTTTTAAATATCAACATGCTCGTTTAACGCACATCAACATCTCCGTCACCTGCAACACGCTCCTGTCGTGACCGCTTCGCCTTTGTAGACAAATACATTTTCAGCGCACTGACCAGTGTCAGCGAGCAGACGCACTGTATGCATCATGAAGAACCTGTCCCCGTCTCTTCCGCCATTTTGGAACTACCGCCCCGCCATCTATAGGGCGTTGGAGTTGTGAATATCACGCCCGCTACGTCATCTTTTGGCTGGGCTGTGAAGGTCATCTATTGGGTGGAACGTTGCTGCCGTCACCAGTTACGCTTGCCCGAGAAGTAAAAACAAGTAAAAGGGGGCAATGGTGATGACGTTTGGCTGAATGTTGGCTATGCCAACGCCTTAGCCTTGACTGCGCTGTACTATTTGGACGTATGGTCTTCCTAGGTGATACTGAAGAGACCGCATTGTTTTTTTCAAAAAACAAAAAAATGAAGCGGAGTTAGCAAATTTAACTAAATTGCTTAGTTAATTAGTGTTTATGGCAATCTCTGACGTCCGCCGTGACATGACAGTTTGTTCCCCAAAAAAGTTTCTCTTTTTTTTTAACAACCCTATATTTTATGATTTTTTAAATCTTTGCTGAAACACCCGGTTCAGCTGATTCGCGTCTACCCACCTTGCAGCTGTACCACACCTTGCAGGTCAGCTTTGCTTAATGTCTTTGTTTAATCATTTGTGTGTGTGAAACAAATAGAATAGCTTTTTTGCATCGAAGTACCCCCCTGCAATAATACGCTCGGGGGACGTAGGAACTGTTAAAAAAATAATGATAACTCGAGCACGTGCATACATCAATATTACTATTATCAGAAAGACGGTGCAGTGCAGGGAGCCTGACGTACGGGACGACGTTCCATCAGTTAGTTTGCAGCCTTTTAGCTCCAGGTATGCTGCGGATTGTGAGACAAAACGGGCGAAAGACCGCGCGCGAAGTCCTGTACCATAGCCTCCTATAGACCTTTTTCACAACGGGCGTCGCCATCTTGAAATATCGTCACTTCCAGTATGGGCGAAAACATTGTTTTGCCGTTGCCACGCCAATAGAATGCATTTACGGAGATAAGCGTAACCGTCACCCATTCTCGTTTTGTCTCCCCTCTATTTTTTTACTATTTGCAGGTTGAAATGTTTTAATATTTTTTCGTCGCCCATACCGGGATATGCCTACTTTGGCGGTCAGGGGGCGAGTAGGCGGAAAGCCCGGCAGATCGCCACAAGAAGCGGCCGCCGAGGGCGGGAAAAGGCGGAGCGGCGCACAACGGATGAGAGGAGAGCCACGTGACTGGCAGCCGCGCTGTGGCGAGACGCTGAAACACCTTCTCCCGAGCGCGCAAGTGTCGCACCGGGTCCTCGCCGCTGCAAAAGCTGTGCGCTGACGTCCAAGGTTCCCGAGAAATGGCTTTTTGATGCTCTGTGCTGACGAGATCCTCGCGCCCAAATCTGCGACCGGGCACTCTACCGGCTGCGTCACGCCAATCTATACGCACCTTCGTACTCAGATCGAGATCTGGCCTAAAATAGCGCGTGCCCCAGTGAACATTTTCGGCATAGCTTGGCGTTTGAGATTTGTTCCCCTGTGACAAAATGCCGGCCAATTCAATTTGCAAATCAGCATCGCCGCTTGCCAAATTTGTGATTTTTTGTTAAAAATAGCAAAGCAGTATTTGATACGCTACGCGACGCTGCAGCTGCTTACTTGAGTGACGACCTTTTCTGAGCCATCTGCGTGAGCAATCATCGATAGTCCCGCCACGCTCCCTGTATACTTTGTTTTTTGTCCAGCCCACAGACACATAAAATTGTTGTTCAGCACATAAAAATGGCAAAAACAGACTTCTATATGTTTGAGGAGTGAAATATATGTCAGGAACACATAATTATTTAAAGGGCCCGTGAAAGAAGAAATTAAACAGTCTAGTTGGGACACACAGACCGAAAAATAAATTTTACGTGAAAAAATATGAAGCAATATTGACGGCGAGAGATTTATTTGAAATTCTGCGCGCAAACTCCATGACGTCCCAACCTAGCAACATAAAAATTCGGGAGACCGCCGCGCAGGAGGGGAGGGGGGGAAGGGGTTGAAACATATCTTTTTTTTTTAGTTTGACAAGAAACCTTGTGAAGAGGCACTCTGCGCGAATCACACTGTCTTCGCAGTTGTTTTGGAGTAAACTGCCGGTGGTGCCCTGCCCTTCTACGGCACGAGCATGGTTCTGATGCTTTCGTGAAGCGATGTGTATCTTGATGTCAAGCTTGCCGCCGTGCGAAACGCTCACACATCACAGGCGCACATGGTACAGAATCCATACTTGTCAGCTTTCCGCGAAGCGACAAAGCACGGAAACTCAGTCGCGTATGATCTCAGAAATACTTGCAAGTACTTCTTCTTGGCTTTTGAAAGTGCCATCGATCGTTCCAACAGATCAGTGGTTCCAACTAAACTCGGGGAAACACGAAGAGTAGTTCGGCGTTCCGCACCTCACTCGACGACCTGACAAAGCCAACTGAAGCCTAGCGCACCCATGGTCATATAAGCCGTGTTCCAAAATGCGCTCTAACTTCAGGAGTAGAGGTTTCGTACCTTGGCGTTTGAAAATCTACCCTCGTTTTACGCTACTGCTCTGAGTTGTCACGTGGTAACCCGCCGGAGTAACCTAAACCTACTCTCGAGTAACTCGCAATGACACACGCGTGATAATTATAGCAATAAAACGTCATAAAAAAAAAAAAAACTACGGCGGATACTTTTTGGGAGATTTGAGGTCGCGTCCGTACAATCGGGAGATGTGATCAAAATTCGGGAGGCTCCCGGACAATTCGGGAGAGTTGGCAGGTATGGAAGTGGAGCTCCTCACTTTTCCACTTTAGTAGAGCGAACGCTGGAGAGGAGGGACCTCCTCTCCATCATTCGTTCTGCTAAAGTGGAAAGGAGCTGTCAGGTTCTTGACCTGTCACCGACTATGGGTCGTTCACTCTTTCCACCTCAACGTGAAGGCGAAGCCGATGCACCTCTTCTCCACGTGCCCGAAATGCCGAGAGAGAAAACAAGTGGAAAGGAGCTGACTACCGACTAAATCGCGTCTGCGCCGTCAATAATTTAAATTAGCTTCAAAATCTGAAATTCGTTGGTGGCTCTCACAAAACGCCGGATGTATATCTCTAAGGTGATCAGCCTTTTATTTATGTTGTTAAATCTCCCGTCAGTAAATAAATATATTTTTATTACCATCAATAAGTTTGACTGTATGAAGTTCACATAACCGCTCTAGATCGTCACGGGAGGTCGATATTCGAAAACACGCCAGCTGTTGAGTCTGCGGAAACACGCTTTTTTGTTCGCTCTTTGGCAATGTGAAACACCGGACGCAAGGTGTGCCGCTGAGGACTGTGTGCTCACATAATATATTTGAATGCAAATACACGAAATGTGCAGAAAGAAAGATAATAAATGCTATTCTTCTAAATAATCCCTTGACTTGCTGCATAAAGAAATGCAAAGAGATGCATGCAATAATGATTCATAATTTTACGTAAATATCGCGAAGGAAAGGCAATATTGTCACGAATAACAATTGATGAGGCATAATAATTGAAGAAACTAAACGTTTAATGTGGCGAACTTGTGCCCAAAAATAAAAAGGGAACAGAAGAAAACAGAGCGTCGCGGGCGTCGAAGATCGGCGTGACAGCAGAGTCGAACGCTGGGGCGAAACTAACTGCAGATCGCCACGCGGAGCCCCTTATGTACACGCGTTGGCTTCTGGACTAACCGGACCTAGAAGGTTCGGCGACTAGTGCATTCGCACCTCGAACAAGCGACAAGGACGCGTAACACCCGGGAATCAAACCCTGGGTCTCCGCGTGGTAGGCAAGCACGATAACCGTTGGGCCACGACGCTTTTGTTTTCTTTATTGCGTTGGGCCACGGCGCGCTCCATACTTGGCGCGCGGCAATATACTGTATTTCTAATACAGATCACATGTCGACATCGGCTTGCACGATCTCTAAACTTCGAGAAATACTGTCTCGGGAGGTTAATATGTTATATTAGGTCTTACGCGTTCGGCGTACTTGTTTTGGGCCTCACTTTAAAACTTTGTGCTTTATCAGTCATGCGCTCTAACATTTTATTAGGCTGCCGCATATTATCGCGAGACTTATATATACTGCACAACTTTACAATTTGGACCTCTACTTTTGCTATACTCCGTTTTATCCTGATGTGCGGGCCACTTGCCCAATGATACGTCTGCAGCAGGCTCACGATGCCTTTTTGTTGAAACAGACATTTTCGCCTGATTGTGTTTTTATCCCATACTTTTATGCATCTGTGTTGGGACAGTGCACTGCTGCTCAGGCCACTTGGCTGTTTGCAGGCACGCAAATAAACCCCATTTATCTATCTATTTATCTACCCTGAAGCTGATGCGGCCAATGCCACAAGCACTCGCGCTCGAAACGCACGTCTCAAAGCCAGTAGCGCGAGCACGCTCGCGCTTGTGGCTTTGGCTGCAATCTTAGCTTGAAAACTGAACTGTTTAGCATGGTTTGCACTGGCGTCATCGCATTATGTGGTGGTGGTCATTGTGATTTGTTCTTGATGAGAAAATCAAATCCGATAGTGCAAAATGCACGCTGCAAAAGGTTCGCGCTCTGTGCAAGTCATGTACTTGAAAGACACATTAGTCTTGCTCGGTGCAGCGTCGTAAGACGCGGCGCCAGCGTCTGGCGCACCACGAAAACGCGCTTTCTGGCAAAGTAGTTTGCGGGACAACGCTGGTCTGTGCCGGAGATGCGGAACAGAGGTACCTTTAAGGAAAACATCCCCCCCCCATTCCCGTTTTTTTTTTTTTTGCTTTTAGAGAGTATTTTTTTGTTCCCGAGGTACTCCCACCTCCGTCTAGGCGTGTTAATTCGACGATTGTATTTGTGCCAATTTGTTAACAGTTGTCATCTATTCGTTTTATTTTCCACCCAAAAACTGTGAAGTTTAAACGGAATACGGAAGTGGTCAAACTTTGGGGGAAGAGGTTGAGGACGACACTCCTTTTAAACTTAGAACGGCTGCCAACGTTCGGCTGTCCCTTTGAGGCCACTGTAAGTTACAGCTCAAGAAGGTAGAGCGAGGAAAGGAAGGCCGGTGAAAAGGAGGCAGTTGGAAAACTGGAGAGGACGGGGGGAAACCTTTTCCTCTCTCCAGCACTCCGTCTGTACACACTTTTAGTTCTATTTATTATCGGATTAATGAATCACATGTAGTTTTTTCAATGGTTCTGTTCTCGGGGGCCACTTTCTGAGACAGTTCAGCAACGACGAAAACCTGTTTGGGTGCCTCAATAGTGTGCACATGCAAAATAGACCATGTTGGATTAACCTGAGACGGGGTCGAGAAGAAAAATTAAAACGTAGAAGAGACAAAAAAAAATAGACAAGACGACGTCAGTTTTTTGTCTCTTCTACGTTTTGATGTTTCTTCTCTACCAAAGTCTCAGGTTAATCAAACATGGTTAATATTCACCAGCTCGACTGCACCCTTGCGATATTTTTTATGTAAAATGGGTCGTTGCAACAATTTTTGTACTTTCAGTAAATACGGCTAAGAGCTAATACTGTACCTTCCGCAAATACCACTAAATTATATGCAAATATTTATATCTATATTCGCGATGAAGTGGGAATGTTTGAGCCACCAAGCTTGTTAAACTGCTATTCATGACGGTTGTAGGTCCGGCTGACCAAGGTAAACCTGTGACTTCACTGGCAGACTTTCACTAAGACGTCCGTTAAGATTTTAAAGAAAATATTTGTAATTATTTATTTGAGTAAAATAAACAAATATAAAATTGAAAAAAGTAAAAAAAAATGAGTAAAGATATCGAGCGCACTAGCTGCCTGCGTTGGCAGGAGGGTGTCTTGAGAAGTTCGTTTTTTGCCCCTCTTTAAACCAGACTGACGAATTCCTCTAAGCACTCACATGTATTGCAATAATTCCAACGAGTGCGAGAAAATTCGGTCAACTCCGAATGTGGCAAATAGGGAATGCACGAACTGATTGACGCTGTCTCACGGCGCAGCGTTCCGGGAGGAGAATTTGAAAGCCTTGTGGAGTAAGTCCAACTCCGGCTCTCTGATTGTCTTAGTTTAGGTACGTGGCAGCGAGCTCTTCTTGAAACAGCAGACAAAACTAGGCCTGAATTTATCCCGGCAAAACAGTCGATAATCACGTTGTCGGTGTATTTAAAGGATGGCGTTCTACCGATGCGGAAGCTGTTTTCTCGCCTTGCATCGTTCGACGTGACAGATCGGAAAGCAAAGCAAAGCCGCTAAGCCTAAAGACCCACACGACCACCCATGAAACCAATTTTAGAGTCACGAGGTTTGAAGGGCATCCGTTGTAACCCTGTCTCCACGTGCACGCAGTTTGCAGAGGGACGTGCTATCGCTTTGACTCGCTGGCGGCACCGGTGCTAAGCAACACTTTTGTCAATATACTATCGTCCCCAGGAGCCAACGCCGGCGTCAAAAGCGAAATGCCGCGAGCCCTAAAAGCGACGCGCGCAATACTAGCGGCACCGACCTAATCAGCGCTAAATCAGAAAGGCGGCGGCTCAGACAGAAAGCAAACCCCACAAGGCGGCGGTGGCCCCCTCGTGAACCTAAAGAGGGGCTTCAGGGAACCAGAGACGGCATGGACCGCAGAGCACACGCAATTATCGCCTGTTTTCTCCTGGTGCACTTTTCTTTTCGGAGGAACTGATTGCCACATGCTTAGACTTACTCTGTACGTTGCTTCATAGAAAAGCTAATAACGCATTATCTTTCCTTCTTTCTCTCTCCTGTCATGCTTTCGGGAGGTCGCGGAGTCTTGTGATCGTGAGACAAGACAACACGCGCGCTGCGGTCATAAACAAACGAAGTGGTTGCCAGTCCCGTGTAGTTGCGTCTTGACAGAACGTCTTCAGCCATGGCAGCGACTTACAGCGTCCGTAGTGTATTCTGTGCTGACTATCTTAGTAAACACAAAAAGAAGATAGCAAAGCAGAGACATTTTCGCAGTGTGTAAGATCTGGATGTCGATTCTCCGAAGAGGATCGGGCAAAATCCTCCAGTTCGTGCATTCCCTATTTGTAGCCACATTCGGAGTTGACCGATTTTCTCGCACTCGTTAGAATTATTGCAGCACAGGTGAGTGCTTCGCGGAATTCGTCAGTCTGGTATGAAGAGGGACAAAAGACGGACTTCTCAAGACGCCCTTCTGCCAACGCGGGCAACTATAGTGCGCTCGATATCTTTACTCGTTATTTTTTTTCACGTTTTATTTTATTTTATTAGAATAAATAATTACAAATATTTTTAATCTTAACGGACGTCTTACTGAAAGTCTGCCAGTGAAGTCGCAGGTTTACCTTGGTCAGCCGGACGTACAACCGTCATGAATAGCAGTGTAACAAGCTTGGGCTCAAACATTCCCACTTCATCGCGAATATAGGTATAAATATTCGCATATAATTTGCACCGCTGTACTTACTTTTCTACTACTTTCTGTAAAAAAAAAATGTTGTAGTAGCAATTACAATTGTTTTCGTCCCGCTTTTGTGGAAAAGTTCAGCTAAAGCTCCTAGAACTTGTAATTTTAAAGGGCAAAACAGGCTTATTGGTTAAATTAATAAAAAGGAAAGCAACGCAGGTATTGTTTTAATTAGTAGAATACTTGAACTTGAGCCCAATACCCGAATACAGCACAAAAGAATATATCTAGTCATAAAATACACGGAATCAAAAGATAATCTCGTCTGTGGCATTGGGCAAAAATGCCGGCGTGGAAGGTACACTTTGCAGCGCTGTAACTTTGAAGGAAACAAAATGATGCAACATGTTTTTTTATGAATAAACACAAGAGTATGATGGAGAACTATCACTATAAATTTCAAAAAATCGAAGATTTTTGTTTTTAATTGCCCCTTGAAATTTGTCTTAACTTTGTACTTTAGGACAAGTTTGGAGCGACATAAAAATATTACAATTTTTGAGATAAAGCAATGATTTATATATCATTCGAAAGAACGTTTTAATAAGAATATATGACATAAGTTTAAATGTTGTAGCTATTCAATTTTTTTAGATAACGGCTCAGAAATCTAGTGACAAAACGTCAAAGGAGTCATGTTTGCGCATTTTTGACGCGAAATATATGTAACCTACTACAATGCTGTACATATTTAAATCAATAGTTCCTATGATCTATTATAAGTGGAAAATATTTGAGATTTCTGATATTTGTAGTTTGCGTGGTAGGTGTCACCAAACATGACATAAACAAAAACTCCAAATTTAGAATATGCCGTTCTGGCGCAACGAGGTAGAGGAGTCCTCTGTCCCTCGTTGTTCTGGCGCTAACATTTTTTTCTATCCAAATATTACGTTTTTTTTGCAAAATCTTTTTTTTAGCTAACGTTCCCTACACATGTTAAAAAGTAGCACATAAATAATTAGACAAAAAAAGTCTGAACTTGCGTGCTCCGATCTTATCTAGAACAGAGCCATCGGTCAAAACATTAATAGACACAGAACTCTGAAGTATCTCCACCTTTTGTAAACGGCTCAGGAAAGTGACAACAGCTTATGCGGGATATGTGCTTCTTACGGCTGAGTAAGCAAATTTTTTTACCAAGGGCCAAATGTACCTCGCGCATTCGCATTATTCAATTAACTCATGTAATTGATTTGGTAGTTCTTCATGCTTCTTCTCGTGAACTTATAGTTGGAGTGGGATGTCTTGACTTTTTCTGAGGCGCGTATACATTGTTCCAATGCCTGAGACTGAGTTATCTGCAGAGTAGGTGGTCCTGATGTTTGTCAGTCCCCTCCAGATGAAAAGCTCAGCTTCTTTCAGAAGAAACTACAATCCCGCCGTGCTCATCCGTCCATTTTTGAGCGTAAAATCTCCCCACTTTGTCGATTGTAGAGATCTAGTCATTTCCATTTAAAAGAATTTTTATGAAAAGTGATGTCTTGGTGCCTAGATTGTATAACTGCGTTCGTAGACGGGTTAGCTTCACTTGTTGATGCTAATCCTTGTTTTAAATCTGCGTTCCTTTACAAGGTTCTACCAGTGGGCAGAGTGTCAGATATACGTGACGAGTTTCCGGTCAAATCACTCGAAAGTCGCACCCTAGCCGTACTGAAATTGAGTACCATTTTCTCCCAATCATTTCGCCAGATCCTATCCTTGCTGCGACACACGTTTAATAATAAACTTAAAACGTCTAAAAAAAGCTATCGGTTATATTTGGACGTTACCAACAATGCTTCGACGTTAACTCATCTTCGCTTGGCGCGTGGCTTCCACGGAGCATAACATAGATGTTGGTGACACCCTTCCTCTACGACAACGACCCCGGGTACCTTTAGCTGAGAGAGAATTAATCGGATGAGCGGGTTAATCAAATGCTTGAGAAAGGCGTCATACGTCCCCTCTTCCAGTTCATTGGCTTCACCAGTTTTC
>JAZHYW010053137.1:0-38739 GCA_037355805.1 Ixodes ricinus | reverse complement strand
TGCGGTGCTCTGACACAGTATTCAATGACACTAGCTGCCACTAGTGCCAGTAAAGAGGCTACGCTTCAGAGTAACGACACTTACTCATCTTGTGAATTAAAATTATGGCTGCCAGTTATCTGAAGCTTTATTTGAAATCACAGGAAACGCTTTTCCGTCCTCCACAAATGTTTAAACAGTACGCGACAGAGCAAAGCAATATTACGTGAGCTTCCTATAACGCCGAATCTAATGCTGAGGAAGTCGTGCTTTTGAATCATAACGATCGGCAGTTGCGTCCGCTCGGTCCGCTCTGCACAAGCACCAAGATGGCGGGCCCTACAAAAATATCAGGAAACAGAGTGCCGATACTCTAAGCGTATCTCAATTAGTGGCTCTAAAGGAGGATCGGTGGCCTTTGTTCAATGTCAAAATCTTGCAATAAAAAAAGAAAAAAGGATCGGTGGCTGAGTGGGTTAGCGCACACCAGCTCGGTGCACGCGGAGTGAAAGCTCGCGCTGCAGAACCTATACTTCGCTTCAGCTTGGGTCCAGACGCAGGCGATGCTACAAGCGCGAGCTCCGGGCTTTCAGCGTCCCTGCCAAGCACGCGCGCTCAGTGCAATGCAAGCACTGTTCAGGGCCACACGCTCGCGCTCGTAGCATCGGCTGCGTCTGGACCCAAGCTGAAACGAAGTATAGGATTCTGGGTTCGATTCCCACCCTGCCCGTTCCGATCTGGATGAGCATCGTACCGGCGTGCGGTCGTGTATCACTACTGCGTGATGCACGTTAAAGTCCCCAGACTAGCGGTTCTACTGCACTAACTAAATTTCTCATCTGCAGCTGGGAGACTCGTCGCCCGTTGAGGCATACCAAGTTCTAAGCTGTATAAACATACACACAAACCAATTGTTTAGTGGATCTATAGCTGCCACCAAATGCAACAAATCTGAATTGACGCGAAATGTTGACGTACCCAAAGCGCTAAAAATTAATTAAAAACAAATTGACACGAGGGTATACCAGAAGACAGACTGCTGTATTTCTGTCCCCTTTCTTAGCTTCATCTGGCCATTGTGAAAAGTAGATGCGAGAAAGGTACTGAATACACACCACGTAAAAAAAAAAAAAAGAAAGAAAGAAAAGAAAGTAAAGAAAACCATGGCTGTCACGATTTTTTTACGACGTATGCCTACTTCCTCGAACGGTACCCCCCTCGCGCGCCATTCTACTAATGACCGCTTTTCTTGGTTGCTCCATTTATCCCGAGGTAATTTATTCAGCTGGGCCCGCTCTTGCCGCTTATAATCGACGTGTTATCTTCTCGTCATCATCGAATGAAAATGAATTTACTTAGAACCATTAGAAGCGGTCCACCGCACGCCGCATTCAGCGGAGGCTACTCGGAGACTTTCACCGACCGAACAATGCCGCTTATGTTCCTAGCAGCCGTTTTTGCCGTGCTGCTCAACGCAAGTCAACAAGAGGAGTTCGTGTGTGGTAAACATTGATGGAATTACTAGAACTATTAGCTCTAGTAGGATTCTTAAATATTTCACCAACTCAGGGGCACGTTCTTAGGCCACAAAGACCACGTTCATCGGAAGCAAAGGTAGCATTGGAAGCAAAGGTGGATCACAGCCAGGAAATCAAACCGTAACTGTAACCCGACCCGAAAAACTTTTAGGAGTGACTCGATTTATAACCGAAACCTAAACTGCTTAAAAATTAACCGGTAATCGATATATTACATTGCGACGCCGTTTTCAGAAATAACAAGTTGAAACCTCGAGGCGGTATACCTTCAACTGCCATGGGCATTTCTAGAGCGCATACGCCGTCGGCGAATGGTGCATTTCGTTATGAATTCAAGTAAAACCTGAATTTTAATTGCCAGACAGATTGTTCGGTTCTTCAGTTTCGTCGGACAATAGGGTCAATTGTGTCTCATGCCTGTTTCGTTTACAGTTTCCTATAGGGTAGGAACTTGTAATTTGTAATCCTGAGATATTAGGCCGGGGCTTTGTTCAGCCCGAGTTGGTCTTCCCAACTGCCATCGTTCTCGACGTAAAGCATGAAAAATGGATAGAAATAAACCTTGCCATTTAGTCTCTCTTTAACAAAACAAAAATACTTGTAATAAAGCGAAAAGCAACCATGATTATCAGGAAATTTTAAAATATTTTTCTTTCGTTATCTGTAAAGACATTGACTCAGCTTTCTTTTTTTAATTGATGAAGAATCTTTCGTGCTTCTTATTCACGCGATGTTTTTCGCGAAAGTAGCCCATGTAGGGGCTCGTTGTTGTGACTGGGATACTTTGAAAGGAATAGGAGCACCAAGACGCGATGAACAAGTAGAAAATACAAACAACACTCAATTCGTTCGTTTCTTTTGTTTGTACATTGTCGCTTGGCGCTGCTATCCCCTCTATTGAGAGGAGCAAGCACCTGAAGTGTCGATCAGAAATGGCGCACGGAGTCTTTCGTGGCGGGTGCCGCGACAAACTCTCGACCACACTAGACTCCGTTCTAGGATTACCTGGCAAACACCCTTAGGTATACGGACCCGGTGAGCCAATAACGACACTATAGAGAGGAGCCCGTGACAACAGACCGCAGGAGGGAACTCCAGAGGTGTGCTGTCACTTTCCTGAGCTCGCTGCTAGCTCGACTGTGATCAGAAATATCTAGTCAGAGTAAGATACTGCGACGACTTTAGGACTTGAATGACTTTTTGCACGTAACTTTATGCACGAATAAACGCCGTCGACGCCGTTACGATGTCGGGCCACCGAAGAGCTAACAAAACAAAATAACGTCTAGCAGGAGCGTTTCAGCATTTCTAGTGTAACTGTCGAGCGGCTTTGGAGGTGAGCAACGTTGTCCGCGCGTTATCAGTGACGACTAAATACCAAGACGGAAGTTCCCCATAATCACTGATTGCTCACTTTTTTCATGGTGTGCGTGATATTCTATCTGCCAAAATATTTAAATCATACTACTTCTTGTACTAATCATACCAAATGAACTAGGAAGATATAAACAGCGAACTGGTCCAAGGATAGTTTACAAAAGCCGGCGCACCACCGAGATGCATCTTTTTTGTTTGTTTTTGTTTTGTTGTTATGCTATGGAAAATAGTGTTTTTAGAGTTTCACATTGCGTGTTGTATGTTGTTCCGTAAAAAATGCAAATAAATGTGGAGTACAAGAGCCTTGGAATTGAAAATGTATGAGATTTCTGATGAATCAGGAGAGGCGAACGTATTTTCGGAATATTTTAATTGTGAGTAGCCCTGGTTCATTTCGCCTTGTCGACTCAATGTTTGAGATCAGGATTACTTGATACCAAATAAAAAAAAAAGATGTCTAGCTTCGAATAAAAAAGGTCATCGAGAGGAAAGACAACTTAAAGTTAGAGTAAAATCATTCTTGACACCTATCCACATCCTGGAATTCATTTTTCAACTTTCTTTTCGAAGCGAAAAAAAAAATAATAACAGTTTTGAGAAGCGCTCAATTGGCGATCGAAATATAACAACCAAAACCGAAAAAAAAAAACGAAACGAAACCGATTAAATAGATATAACGGTAACCGTAACTGAACCATTATTATTTTCGGTATGAGTGTTTGATCACCGCTGACTAGCTGCAGAGGTGAGCGCCAACTATTGTTTGAAGGTGTTTTCACACTACGAAACTACCTCAACATAAGTCTGGAATTGGGTGTAATTCGCTCCCCTTAACTTAATTAAGCTATCTGTAGTTTAAACAACGTTCTCCAGAAGCAGTGAGTACCTAGAGTAGTTCATTCATCTACACCTCGCAATGTTTAGTGGTAATCTATGTTCACTAGCGAATAACGTCAGGACGAAAGTCGTTATACACATCGAAAACCCACGGCGTACAGAGGCGGTATACCCCTTCTACTCAAGTTAAGTCGGATTTTACACCATAGCTGCTTCCAGTAATGTAACTTTAAAGTTTGAGAGAAAAGGTTTAAAAATACATTAGGAAGTCTTAGTAAATCGTTCCGATAACTCCGATAACGATAACCGATACTCCGCTGTCCCCTTTGTGCATGCGTCGTATCGCTGTCGGGTATCGCTATTGGAGCTATCGGAACGATCTACTAAAACTCACTATTAACCGCTAAACGTAACAGTCCCTTTTCAAAACTCAGCCTCGCTATTTCGATCACTATCATTATCTGAGTGTATGGCATCTGTGGCATGCTATGGTGGTGACCTTCAGGTGGCTGATTAGAAAAGAAGTTGAGGGCATGCATCAGAGTGTAAAGCCTGCGGATCCTTAGCAAAGCGTCTAGGATGCACGCCCAAATTGCGTACATTTCGAACTCGCGTCTAAATAATCAGATGGCCCACACTCGACAACACAAAGCCCTTGACGTGATGAATTTTATGAAGGCCTTCACACAGTTCAGCGCTTTGTAGAGAACGGTAGTCCTTTGTCACCTTCGAAACTAAAACTTATCGAAAAAGGAATGTTCGGCAAAGAACACAATTCCCTCTGCCACTGAGGCACAAACTTGTCAGTGTACCATGAAATACCACATTTTTACCGTCCTTAGCAGGTATAGATAGGCTGATATGTGAACCTCTAGGTGGCTCTGAATTGCACGACAATCCTTGGACATGAAGAAGGGCACGATGAGTGAAACATTGCCGACTTTTTGCAGTCGGCGAAAGACGAAGCTCAGGTTACGTTCTTTCCCAAAAACGCGAATAATACGCGAGTGTATTTAATAAAATCAACGACACGAAGGGGCGCGTCCAGAACAGAGCTGTTTCGCAAACATTTTGTTCTCACAGATTACGATGATGGCCAACTCTAAGCTGCACTACATTGTCACAGGATCCTTTTCCCAAAGAAGTAAGTGTTGTTCGCAAACACGTCGTCACGCTGGTTACACCCCGAAATGTCAGAAGCACATATTCGTATATAACTACTGCGCGCGATTCCCGCTAAAATATCTCAGTTTAAGAGTCGTATGATTCTGGCAAACTTGTCCCTCTACAAAGGAGGCATAGCACGTCATATTCGAAGGCCATAACGTTCCACTACACAAACCTTCACACGACAGAATTTACCTTTGCCGCATGAAGAGGACATCTGTAGCAGCATGGCGCACCAGCATATACTTCGTGGGAACATTTTTATAGCCGACGGAAGTTCTGCGTATGCGCGAGCTGGTCGCGCATGCTCGAAACATGCCTCGTCTGCTATGTCGCCTGCCCTACAGCCTGTTCCCATTTCTTCTGAAGCACATGCGAGCCTAGCGTAAGCGGTAAAATTGTATGCCCGTCATTACTCTTTCGAAGTAAACTGCAAAAAAGTGCGATTGTCATGTTCGCGTGTTGCGCAGTGTACGTGCTGCGAGCCTGCGACCACGTTTTGGAGCTGCGATGCTACTCACCGTGCCGCCGGTTCGTCAACAGTGAACGGATGCTTGTTTGTCCCTATATAGTTGGTGACAGGCTAAGGGTTCAGGGAAGCTCCTCCAATCTCTTTCCACATTAGCAGAGCGAAGGCTGGAGAGGAGGTCGCCTCCTCTCGAGCCTTCGCTCTACTCAAGTGGAAAGAGCTGGGAGGAGCTTCCCTGAACCCTTAGCCTGTCCGCTTAGGAATGCAATAGAGTTGGCGAAATGGGAGGCTCCGCTTGTTCTCCGCTCCAGCGAGTATCGCGATCGCAACGAACACCTATCATCAATCGTTTGGTGTACAGAAAAGTTCAAACACTGTGCTCAAAAATGTATCGCTCTGCTCGCACCACACCTTTTCCACAAGGGCGCAGCCATCTTGAATGTCGTCACTTCTCGTATGCATTGAAACATCGTTTTTTTATTTTTTATTTCTCCACGCCGTTGGAAGTTGTTCACGAGAAATGCGTGATTGTCCCACATTCTTGTTTTGCCTCACCTATATTTTCTCGCATATTCCAGGTTGAAATGTTTTATTGTGTTTTCGTCCCGCATACCAGATACGAAACCCACGAGACTGAGGACGAAAGGAAACGAAAAATGTCTTAAAAACAGTCTGCGTACAGATTCTAACGCGAGTCACCGCGAGATCCGTGCTTCGAATGCCGCATGGCAATGACCTGATAGAGGAAAGTTGGCACGTGGCATTCGAAGCACGGATATTGCGTTGACTGGCGTCTTTTGTGTGATGTACGAGCAGTGTGACCCCGGCTTTAGCGTTCGTTTTTCTTTGCAGGCTTCTCTATACTTCGTTTCATTAAAAGTCCAGACGCAGCCGACGCTACGAGCTGATGGGACCAATCAGAGAGCGTCAAAGTGCACCATCATGGTGTGCTTCATGTTTCTGTTCGTGCTCTATCATCCCTAAATCAATCATAAGCAGAAAAGGCCTAGTGACTGGCAGTTTTGACGCTGCTTGATTGGTTCTGTTACCTCGTAGCGTCGGCTACGTCTGGACTTAAGCTGAAACAAAGTTTAGCAAGAAAAACAGAGACACCTCGTTTTCTTGTTGTTTGGTGTGTGTGTGTGGGGGGGGGGGGGGGGGGGCTTTGTGATAGCGTGCCAGGAGCCCTATCATGTGGCCTCGCGGACCGTCGGTTGCCGACCTCTGGTGTAGAGCATACCACGTGTCGTGAAATGCTTCATATTTCAAATATTCATTCTTCAAAACTGATTTTTTTAAAGAAATAAATCCTTCACCAAGTTGTGACCGAACGACGCGCGATTGTTTGACGAGTGTCGTATCAACTATTTTTGAAAAGCTGTTTATTCTTAGACACGAAACGGGTAGAATTTTTTTTTTGTTTTAGGGGCAAAGCTTTTTAGGGTTTAGCCGTGTCCGTCCGTCCGTCCGTCCGGCGTCCGTGCTCACATAAAAAGAAAAAAAATGTTTGCGCAGTCGACAGGATTCGAACCTGTGCGGGGACACCCCAATGGATTTCTAGTCCATCCACGACCGCGCAACGAGTAGGGGGCTTTGATATGTGGTAGTAACTCAAGAGCTGCGAGGTTTCTGTCATGGATGAAACGTTGCATGTAGCCGCTCAACGTCTATACAGGAGAGGGCGCTGCGGTCAAATGCGTATATAATCGCGTTACACTTTGCATGCATTGGCTCGACGTTTAAAAACGACGAGAGGGCGCTGCGGTCAAATGCTCAAATGCGTATATAACCACGTTTCATACCACACCTTCTCTTTCTGACATGGACCGTTGACTTAAGCGGTGGAGATGCGTTCCACGGCTTCTAGCGGATCCAAGCTGATCCGCTAGAAGAACCACTGGCTCTGCTTTTTACCGACAATAAAGCAGTAATAGTGAAGTCGAAACGGGACCCGAAACTCAGCACTACCTATGAGCAATAAAAAAAATCAGCACCATCAGCACTACCTATGAACAATAAAATCAGTATCATCAGCACCACCAGAGCTTCGCCCCAATCAACATCATTCACCACGTGGAGATGCGGTCATTTTTGTTAATGAGAATCTAGGTATAATCGGCTTGAAATTTATATTTTATAAGTTTCTTATCGGCGCCAAACGTTACAGGCGTGTTTCTTCTTAAGCTTAAAAGATTTTTTTAAAAAAGTCGCAAAAGCTACACTTACGCGGTTTGTGCTGGTCTATACAACGTCCTATACAACACTGTCCTATACAATGTCCTATACAACGTCCTACACCTATACAACGTCCAAGGGGACGTTGTATAGGTGGCTAATCGTAACGAAAAGTCGGCTAATCAACTAAAATATGTTAATTAACGTTTTCATTACTAAAAATAAACATATGGTTTTAATTATAAACTTGCTGAGCGTCATCGAAAACCACTAAATCAGTCAATATTAGAAAGACCTGCAGCACGTATATAGGAAGCACGGTGAAGCGCTAAAGTTACCACTCGTGCAGAGGCGCAAGGCTACCGGTGCGATGACGTTTTTCGACGTGTTAATTATTTTTTCTTTATTTCTTCTAGCATCTTCCATGTGCTTTCCGGACAGACGCACCCGCGCGGTTTTTTCGTCTCTTATTATTTGCGTTTTCTCACCCCAACCTTGTGCTTGTTGCACAAGTGATACCTTCAGCCATAGCCTCCTATATACTGACAAAGCCTGGCAAATCGCCACGAGAAGCGGCCGCCGAAATGGGAAAGGTGGAGCGGCAGACAACGAATGAGAGGAGAGCCACGTGACTGGTGCCCCGCTGCGGCGAGACGTCGAAACACACTTCTCCCGAGCGAACAAGTGTGTTTCGGGTCCTCGCCGCTGCAAAAGCTGTGCGCTGACGTCCAGATCCTCGCGCTCCAAATCTGCGACCGGGCACTCTATGGCTCCGTCGTCGAGCTGCCAGGCTTTCTGAGTATATATAGGAGGCTATGCTTTAGCGCACTATTGCGCTTCTCACGCGCTCAATCTTTAAAAAATAACTGATTTAGTGGTTTTCGATGACGCTCAGCAAGTTTCGGACTGAAACTGTGATGTCTATTTTCATGAATTAAAGAGTCAATTAACACATTTTAGTTAATTATTCAACTTATAGGGACGATTAGCCCCCTACACTCTAAGAAATGCCTGCGCATCTACTTACCCGCATAACACTCGAAGAGCCAATTCTGCGATCTACGAAATCAGCTCAGCAAATGATGAGGAGGAACATCTGTTTAGACCTCAAAATGAAGTCTGCGCTGTGGCATTACCTAATGCAAGCATGACGCTTTGCATTGCGTAATGCTCACAGCGCAGACTTCATTTTTAGGTCTAAACGGATGTTCCACCTCATCATTCGCTGAGCTGATTTCGTAGATCGCAGAGATTGGCTCTTCGAGTGTTTTGCGGTTAAGTAGACGCGCAGGCATTTTTAAGAGAGTATATCATGCCCACCTTGCCGTATAACTCACCTGCACATATAATAGTGCATCTTTCATGGCTTTCTTAAAACAAAATTCTCAAGCCTAAAAAGGAACACCATGTTTATAAAAATAGCAAAACAGGTATTTTCGAACAAGTATATAAAAACGTCAGATTGTTTGCATTAGTAAAGTATTCAATTCACCGCAATTTTATTGGTACCATATAAAGTATTTCACTACAAACGATGTGTGCTTTCAGCATTTTTGGACACTGAGAAACAATTTATGCAAAGCGAGGTCTTTAAAGTACATAGTATATAAAAGTTAATCCCACTGGTAAAAAGATACTCCTTTATTACCTAATAACACATACTTTTCATGCATTTTTCAGCTTATCCATATTTCAATAGTTGCAGAAGAAGCGTTTTTCCTTTCGGTGGAGGAATAAGTATAGCACGAATCCACCTCATTTTGCCAGAGAATCACACGTCTAAAAAAGCCCGTGCGTCTACATTTTCCGCACAACACTCGGAGAACCAATCACCGCAGCTTACGGAGGCAGCTCAGCGAATGACAATGCCGAAACATATGCTTAGACCAAAAAACGCAGTCTGAGTTGTGACATTAAGCAACGCAAGCGTGACGTTTTGCATTGCTTAATGTGACAACTCAGACTGCGTTTTTTGACCTAAACATACGTTTCGGCATCGTCATTGGCTGAGCCGCCTCCGTAGCTGCGGTGATTGGTTCTCCGAGTGTTGTGAGGGAAAGTAGACGCACGGGATTTTTTAGAGTGCACTCCACTTCCAGCTTTCTGACATCATCCGACGGCCGTATTGGTGCGAGAACACGTGTTACTAGTTTCCGTGCCATACTTGATTTCCGAAAACGTCAATTGTAATGTTGTCAGACTTCAATGAGCACTTCAGAAAGTGTGTTCTATACTTCGTTTCAGCTTAGGTCCGAGCGCGGACGACGTTATGAGCCGAAGGGCCAATCAAACAGCGCAAAAAGTGAAGCGTCATGGCGTGCTCTCTGCGCTTGATAGGACTAGCCGGCGGAGGAGAACGCACAGAGGGACGGCGAATACCGACTGGTCCTATCAACTGCAGGGAGCACGCCATGACGTTGTGCCTCTTTCGCTGTTTGATTGGCCCTTCGGCTCATGACATCGGCCGCGCTCGGACTAAGCTGAAACGAAGCATAGTTCGAAAAAACGCCTTCGACGTGAGACTTCAACGCAAATACATTATGAAGACTGCTCTACCTATACGGAGCACATAATTTATGACACTTCGTCTGTCTCGTTCGTGCACATTTAATGGAGCGTGCACCCTCTAAATAAAAACAGGCCGAGTCTGTTGCAAGCTCCTGCAGACTGTCGCTTGTTAGCGAATGTTTCTCATTCGCTAACACGACGCTAACACGCAGCGAATGTTTCTCATTGACTAATTAGCGTGACCGACCGGTCTAAAGCGCTGCGCCCAACAGGTCAGCTCTTTGAAACAAACACTAGGTTAACGCACAACGCTCACATAACTAGTAGTCGGTTAATCGGCGTTTTTATTTTGCCTACGAAGCGTTACTGTTTTTTTTAATTTTTCATTCAGAACGGTCTTCAACAGCCCCATAAAACCTTTGACTTCAAATCCAGGAAGGGTACATTTCGTAAGTTTTCTATTGGAGGGAAGGGGGGGGGGGGGTCAAAGTCGAAGTGGTGAATAGTACAGTCGGGACATAGCCTCCTTTATACTGGTCAGGGAGACATTCATAACTACCTCTGTTCGATGTTTTCAAAGCTTACATTTCTTTAGCGCTCGTGACAGTGCAGGCAGGCCCGAAAATGTTGATCACAAAAAGCAAAAATACTCCGCAAAAAAAAAAAAGACGGAGAAAAAAGAATTGGGCATATGTTCATTATTATATAAAACTAGTCCAAACACGCCTGAGATACTTGGTACTACAAATCAACGGCTTTCGCGAGCGATTGCACCTCCTCCCTTACTAAATTTTCCTGTCAGTGAAACAGACGCTTCCGTCAAAGTCAGAACAAAAGGTTCTTAACTGCAATTGACGATCAGAATCCGGTCACGATATATGGTTTGATTAGAAAAAGAGCTGATCGGTGTCGAAGATACATTTTGTAAGGTATGTGGGTGATCCTTTACTAAAATCTGGTTTCAAGTCTCGCGGGTTAGCTGCCAAAGTTAGTTCTTCGGTTACAGTATTTCACCTTTTCGTGGCTGAAATGACGCTTCCCAGTGCGCATGCGCCTCTTTGTAAGAGTGAAAGCCAGTTTGACAGTAAGCATCGAATTTACGCCCAGTGTAGATTTTTTTCTTTTTCTTTTTTAGCAATGTGGGTGTTTTAAATGCAGGATATGGAGCTAATGATGGCGTTCCGGCGTAGAATGGCCGGCAACACGGCAACCTCGTTCCAGGTCATCAGGCGTTTGTGCAAAGCCATGCCTACACTCGTCAGGAACTATGTGAGTTAACCAATCTGCTGAGCCGATTAACGTTCTCGCACATCGCCTAAAACACAAGTTAAAACCGCTCCAGTCACATGTGAGCCAAGACTGAGCGGTTTGGGCCCGATTCCTAACGCGTTCACCCGAATTCGGCGGTTTCTCTCGTAAAATCATATACACCGCTGGCCATAAACGTAATGGAATTAAGGCTTTTTTTTTCAAGATAAGTTAAAAGTTTATTTTGTCGATAATTGCAAAAAACAACATAATAATAAACACAATTACGTTTCATCAAAGAGACGATTCATTTACCAAGAAGCTATCGTGATTGCATTGAAAAACAAGACTTCACAAGTTTTCTGGGTTCAAGCGTAATAAGACGACGTCCACAACATTTGCACGTTCCGAGCGAAAACGGCGAAAAGGATAACCACAACGATCTGCGAATGTAGTTTCTATTTCTGATTCCAGAGATCGACTCTCAAGAACCTGGCCAGGGTACGTCTTGTGTGACTCATTCACATATATACTCGCATTACAAAACCTCACAGAAAAATGCCTCACAAAAAGCGAAGCATTGAGCAGTAGTGACGTGAAGGCAAATGGTAATAGAAAACTGTGTATTCTTACATTACAAGTATTTAAAACTGTTTTGCCACTTTTCTTCTTCTTCTTCTTCTTATTTTGAGCGCATTGCCCCATGAAAACAATTTGTGTGATCCGGGAGAACAGAGAATTTCGTTTGTTCGTTTGTAAACCTCTGCCCTGTTTTTTTCTTCTTCTTTTTTGTTTAACGATGAAAGATTTTAATCTTTTTTGCGTCTTTGGTGGTGTAGTTTAATAACGTTCTATTACTGTTAAGGTACGTTCTAAAATCAATCAATCAAGGTTTTCAGTAAATCAAAAGAAAGAGGCAGTAAAATAAGTACTTTGACAACTCTTGTTTAATTATTTCCTTCGCGCTCCCTGATATGTTATCGCAGAAGGAAAACGCCAACCAGATTGAATTCCTGATAAACATCTGCGAGAACGCCACGCTCTATCACTTACCAATGGTCACCAAAACTTGAGAAGGTTGGTATTCACGGCTAGTGTACACGGGTGCATATTACGAGACAACTAAAACGATACAAAACTTCGATGAAACTTCAGAAACACCACCTACGTTGCTGGCAACTAAAATTAATTTGGGGTTTTGACCAAAAAATTATAATAATAAAAACAAGATAATGACGTAAAACATAGCTACATTCATGTCTCGCTAATATTGACCCCATTAATACGAATTCCCGCTGCATAGACAGCATATTCGGGGACGAACTGGATAAATACATGCAGTTTTGTCCCGTTATGTGACGTCGACGACTCACATTTTGGACGATTTTTGGGGAAATGGAGGTGTCCATATTAACGAGATATGACTGTAGATCTAATTTGTATTTCTGATTTGTTTTGGAGGTGCTGAGTTGCATCGTTAGAGCGATATTGGTGTTTTCGAAGTGAGATAAGAAGAATGAATCAGAGGAGTGTCACTGGGGACCAGAAAGGCATTGCCACACTAGTACATCGATAGAAAACAAACATAACTAAAAATTAAAACCCGTGCAAGCGCGCTCGCATCTACCGCACTAAACGCGCGAACATGAATCACTTTTGGATTTATCCAAATCCACCAAAAGGAATTTTAGGTACCAAAAGAGCTTGCCGGAAATAGGAGATGCTACGGTAGATTGCTAGGGTCGCCAACAAGCTTTGTTTCTCTTCGGCAAACGAGAGCAGGTGTCTACAGCACTAATTGTGACCACATCATCCTAACAGGGAATGAGACCGACACACAGGATCTGTCGGCTGAGATGATACAACGGATTTCGTTCTGAGCGTATTAATAAGAGGCCAGCGTCACACATATATGGCATGCTCACAGCTCCAACGTCCGGTCTGAAACCAATGAGTGGCGATGTGATCGTCAGTACGCTAGAAGAACAAATAAAATGCACCTTGATTTCCTACTGGTGGTGGCATGATTGGACCTATTTTGTGACTTTCTTTCGTGTTTTCTGTCTGCCGTCTTAAAGCTACCAAGAGCTTCGAGCAGTGGAGTTGGAAGGTATGTATTGCTGCTGCGGAGGTCATGATCTTCCGTAACTCCTTTCCGACACATCGTACGACGAGTCGGCCATTTCGTCGTCCAGTCAAGTGTCTGGCGCTTTACGGTTTTCAAGAAGGTGACGACGCGATACATGGTAGTTACGGGTACCACAAGCGGGAACAATAACGCAAATATTAAACAACACGAACGAATAACACATGGTGATACGTTTATTGACAACAAGTTACACCTAGCATAATTGAAGCCGCAGTCCTCGCACCAAATCCATCCCTAACCTGAGCAAATATAACAACGCTAATAACCAACTAGTTTTTCTACCCAGCTTGTTGTGATCTTGCAGCCATATTCAACTTTTTCTACGGTGTGAGTACACGCTGTGCACAACTGGCTGAAAAGTACACGAATACCGTAGAATATCATGTAGACGTCGTCGCGTGATTGTATGTACATTTGAGATACACTGACATCTTGAAGAAAAACACTTTATATTATAGTAAACATCATTTGTGCATTGGTTGCGACATAAACGTGCGACCCTTCATTTCCATCATGAATTGGCGTCTCGATTAACATGTGCGTTGAACACGAAAGCGTGTCTAAGCAGTCTGGGGGGGGGGTGACGAAAAAGTAAGGAAAAGCCTTTGCTTGTCCTTTTACATGACAATAACACCGACAAGGTATTACCCTCCTTCCCACCTAGTAGACAATGTAGACCATTTACTGGCTCTGTACTGCGTGGTAGTTCCTACAGTAAGGTATAGAATGCGGGGCAGTATCTTGAAGTGTAGACTCAGACTGCGACGTCGTTTAAAGCACGCAAACTGAACTGAACAGTTTATAAACACAATATTGTCTGAAAAACGATACATCGGAGCATTGCACATAAGAAGCGTCGCAAGATTAAATTAAGGTCACATACGACAATAAAATATGCAAGCTATGGGACAGGAGTCATTGAAATGTTCGTAACAGATTCTAATAATGAGCACAATCGTGTTTTTTTTTTTGACGTCGATTTTTAGTTTTAAGACGACAATTTGTAATGTTCAATAGACTAGACCAGCCGCCAAACTAGAGCGAGACTTTATGTGAAAGATTTGGATCAAGCTGAAAGAGAATTAACACGATCGTGACAGTGGAGCCGCAAAGCTTCAGCATAAGCGCCCGATCCACCTGAAGCACACCGCAACCGGCCATGGCCTCTGGTCGCTTGCGATAGACTTCGAGAAAAAGGAGAAGGTCCTTGTAGGCCTGGGGCTCGGCCGGGACCTTGGACACCTCGTACAAGGTTGCCTTTGTCTGCAAGGACAGCAAGCTCGACATTTCAGCGAGGGCCGTGTTATGGAATACGTTGATAAACGTGAGGATGCCCTCGTAGGCCAGAATCCACAGCTTCATGGCGCGACCGTCTTGCATCGAGTAATAGATGACAGAAGACATAAAGTCGAAGGCAGTGCGAAAGAAGAACAGAAACAGGAGACTGTTGAGAAAGTCGGCCGTGGCTTCGGTGACAATGCACAGGCTCCGGTACTTTTCGCGGATGGCTGTGATCGTCTTGATCGTGAGGGTCGGCGCCGTCTTCACTTCGCAAGAAAAGTCGTTGTAAAGCAACCAGAGCAAAACATCAGACAAAAGGCGAGGGACTCTAGGCCACTATACATGGTCTGCAGCACATAGTGGTGGGCTGTCTTGCCCATAAAGATAACCGCCTTGACCGGAAAAGTTCGATTGCTGTGGTTCCAGGCGATTTCGTAACACGATCGGACGGCGTTGACGGTGTGGAATAGAACGATCAGGAAAACTGTCAGCGCCACGTAGACGTTGACGAGGAACTTGGGCTTCACGATGTTTCTCTCGGGGATGAACTTCAAATGGCCGTGACCGTCTTCCCACCTGCTCAGTAACGGACCAAGGGACTCGCTCTTGCGTGCGACGTAGATGTAGATGAAAGGAAAGAGGAACGTATTAATCAAGGAGTGAAAGAAGCAGATGAGGGACGTCTTCTCGTCTTTCATGAACTCTTCCACAAACTCTATGAGCCTGTAAGCCTCGTAGGCGGTGAAGCCAACGTACAGCAGACCCTGGTACATCCTCATGATGAGTTTGTAGCGGGGTTTCATGAACTGGAAGAAGGGCCCCGGCATTGCGACGGCGCACATGAGCACGCCGGGAATCATGAGCTCACGTGCCCTCCACACGCTGGGCCGTGTGTCGTGCAGGAACACCTTCCGGGGGTTCCGAGACCTCGAGGAATCCAGGCCCAAGTCCGGGACGCGAAAGAGAGTAGGTTCGACGCCTTCCTTCTTGGGGACGGCAAGGCGCCACTGGTCCAGCATGTCAATTTTGCGTCTGCACGACAAAATAAGGTCATGTAAAACGAAACAAAAAAGCCTTGAAAAAAAGCATCGAAAATGTTCGCGTTTGTTGCGCGCAATAGAAGCTGTGACTTTGGATTAAAAAAAGTGTTACCCATTTAGTTTACAAAGGAATGCAAACAGCGACCCTTACCGACGATACCGGGCGCAAGGTTCATTCTCGGTCAATGTCCGCATTTACTAAAATGCGTAGCGTATTTTCCGATCTATAGGTATAAACGGCTCTTCTCTCCAAACAGTTATTTGTAGAAGACGCACTTCTTGGTGCGGTCAGCGATGTCGCCTCGAACAGTCTACGGACCGCTGAAAGAGCAGGCCATCGGCGGGTGCTCCTCTGCCGTTCCTGTCGTAAATATCGATACGGCCTACATCTCGTAGAGTTAATGTTATATACACAATATACATATATTGCATATATAGATACACCGAAAAATATGGTAATAAAATACTGGACATAGAGTTCACAGGCAAGCTGGTGAAAGGTAAACAAAGTCAACGCTGATACCGGTGAATACAGTTCAGACGAAGACAAACAAACATTACAATAACAAATACGAGGTCCTGTGTGCTTATCTTATATTTCGCGTCACCAGTACCCTTTTCTCAGAGCCGTTTTCTTTTTGTATATTTTTTATAAATAGTGGGTTCTTAAATTGTGGATTGAAAGAAAACAACTTTTATAGCACGCGCATAGTAAGTTATTACGGTAATTCAGGGCATCGTATTATTTGTACAATTTCTTTTTCTTAAAAATGCCCAAAATATTATTACATGTATTAATCCAACTTTCTTATATACCCTAGCGACCCATCTCTGTTCGCCGATCACTTCTTTCGCCTCGAAAATTTCCCAAAGGACTCTAAAAGCTCGCGATTTAAAAGAACCAAACACGCCGCCGTATACAGAAACGCACCGCGTTTCTTTGAATGTGGCCCTTCAATGTGATCGGCGTGAGCATCAACGGAAAGGTACGTACGTCCAAGGAAACTACAGAATGTCCCAGAATTTCCATCGTAATAAATACCTAGTAGACGCCCCGAGTCAAACATTACAATACCCATTCCGATAACCCGCGTACACTTACGAGATTTCAAATCCCCGATCCATTCTTTAACAAAGTGACGTCCAGAGACTCGACAACGTGTTCAGCTTCAGCTCTTGACTCCGAGCTGCTCACGACTGAACTGAGGCTGCTGGGAAATACATTCGACCTTAACCTTGAAAAGTAAGCCACATCGTCGCGACGTTGTATATGGTCACGCTCGCACCACACGCATGCGCACAAAATGCGTTTTTTTTTCTTCTTTTTTATAGGGAGTGTTTTGGAGCAGTGTGCAGGGTGGGTCTCAGCCACAAACCGCGGAACATTGATCTGCGGTGGGCGTCACGGTCCATGAACGCTCTTCAGCGTTCAGTCAATGCGGGACACCTTGCAGAGACTCCTGAGCTGTGGCATCGGGCATCTAGAAGCGCAGCATTGATCTCCCACTTTTTCCGGGCCAGAATTCCACCCACCGGCGCGTCAAAAGCGCAACTCGCTTCGCTAATCCATAAAGTGAGGATCGTTGGTCGGATCGTTGGGTTACCAGCGGATCCTTGCTACAAAAGGTTTCCGAGGTATTTCCCAAGCCCGAGTGTCCGTGAGCGGGCAATCAGACGTTCCGTCGCCGAAAACGCGCGGACAATGCCTGCGGCTGGCAACGGGCGTCGTCCGTGGGTGCTCTAAAAACATGGCGGGAGCTCAAGATTGCAGGCGTAGCATTTTCCATCGATCCAGACATTCCATGCGCGTCTTCATTAAATGAATTCCGCCTGGCATTATCACCAGCATTATTTCGATTACTGTTATCGTGGCTTCATTTTAGGGGCCCATAAAAAAGGCAAAAAAAAAGAGTGAGAGTGAAAGAAAGAGAGAGAGATCCGAAAAACGGGAAAAGCGCCTTAAGAATAGAAGTTCCACCAAAAACCTAAAAAGAGTATGTGAAAAAAAAAGAAAAAAAAAGCGTTTTATTGTACTCGGGGTTGCGATGTGGTGGGCGGGCTTCCGTGTCTGTAGAAGCACATTCTGTGGTCGAATACGTGACTTCTGATTCGATCACGTCACACAACACCGAGCCCTGAAAGTTCCGAAACTACGTTGACCGCTAATTGTGTTCTGGAATCGTACTTCCTTGAAACAAAAAACGCACTCTAGCAAAAAAGAGGAAAAAAAAGTCTAGGAAATTTACAGTTTTTAAGGCGTTTTGACGCCAGATTATAAGACATAGCTTGCTTTAAATGCCCCCAAAAATCCCTTTTTGCTGCAGCATACTTTTCCCAGCACCACAAAAGTTATTTGAATAGAAGAACAGGTGCTTCATTTTTGTAAGTTTCCGTAACTTTCGAAACACAGAACCATTACGAACGAGAGCAACTCCAGAATACAAAATAAATTGAATATATGTTAACCACTAACTATTATCACACCAAAATAAGTAACTTTGATAAGTCCAAATCTGTTTCTAACTGTAGCCTCTCCAATAAATCGCAACTTCTTTTTTTGAGTTTAGAAATCAGAAAACACGGTTTAGTCATTTAAATGGCTTCTCCCAAAAGAATAGGACAAATACCCCCAATGTATGTTCTCCTTGTTCAAGTCAATAAGGACAGGAGTAGCGCAGGACTCCAAATCTTATATACATCAGCAATAAAGAAGGCGCCAGAACGGTTCTTCGCGCACCCAGGGAACCTTACTGGGTCTTTGCTGTCATTTTTTTTCAATTATATTAATCCTCGAATGGCAGCCTATAAAAGCAAACAAATCCGCAATTGAACACCAATTCAAATGTCTTCTTAGAACTGCAATAAAAAAAAACGGTTTTAGACTTAAGAGTTAATAAATAACGGATCTTAGGACTACCACACCGACCGACCTACTTACACGACCGTCAACTGTCTATTTTGTTTTGAGGCGACTGCCGGAACCAAAACTGGCTGGGAACCAGAGAGATGGGAGTGTCGGATGATCGGAATAATGTTTTCGCAGTAAAGCAAAACAAGCATACAAACAAACAAACAAACAAATAAAAGTACAGGCGACCGAGGCGGATTCGGAAATGGCGCGTAACAGTCAGTCGACGGCTCGCCAGAGTCCAGACTGCATTCCAGAAACGACGGTGCGCTGCTATCGGTATCCGCCCCGCGGACAAACCGTAAAGAAAGGTGATGGAGCCTGGAACCCCCCGTTCGGCAAAGTTACCACGCTCTCGCCGCAGAGATCTATATATAGTCTACGAGCAGAAACAACAGGAAAATATATAAATGAAAAAAAAGTAAATACGGAGATTTTACCCCTTAATCGCGTTCTTTGCGTTAAGCACCGGCATCAAGGAGGGTCGTTTGCGCAACACGGAGCGCCAAGACTTATCGATCTTAGCGGCCGAGATGGTTCGAGCAGTCCCGGAGCCCTTTCGGTTACTTAGTTCCGAGAGTTCGTTTTGCCCGGAGTTACGAAGGTCGATGCTAGGCCGCCGAGGTCGGCTTCATCAACCGGCTCCTCAAAATAAATCAGTTCGTCCAGATTCGAGGAAAAGTGATTTAGCGCGGCCCCCCTTGGCAATTTGTACACAAATATAGCGGCGAAACTGGCGTTCCGAGAGTAGCTGCCTCGGTGGCTACGAGGCGAAGCGCCGGCCTTACGGATCCCCAGATGGCGGATTCGAATCCAGGCCGAGGTGCCCGTAATCTGACGGGGGTTTATTGCGGAAGCTTGGCACCGTGTAACCGAGATATCAGTCGCACGTCAAAAGATCCCTCCCAGGAGGCCTCGAAATGATTCTTCAGACCTCCGCCGGGGACGCGCCAGATGCCCTTCGTTGGTTTGGCACGTAAAAAACCTCCAAATTTGGTTTTGATGTAACGCGACTTATGATTTGGCCAGTTGTTTCATACTTCGACATTAATAAAAGAGGGCAAAATGAACACGGACGAAGAGACACACCAGGACTGGCGTCAACAGCGCTCATCCTGTCAAATTGCGCCTCTCCGTCCTTGTTCAGTTTGCGTTATTTTATTAATTCATTTTGATTGTTTCGTCGGCATACTCCATTCACTGGTCAGCTGACAGGGCGGTGGAAGGCATACATGCTCATTGGACCAAGCAGCCGTCGATCTTTCGCCACGTGGTCACGCTCCTACCCATTTCCACATGTAGAGAGAGGGCCAGGTGAGGAAAAGCGCAGGCGGTTGATTGATACGGCGGGCGCGTCAGCTTGAGACGCTGTCTGGCGGTTCTCTTACATTTCTGTTCAAAATGGTGTGAGCGTGATTCTCACCTTGGAACATCTCGCTTCCAAAACCGAACTCGTTCAATCACTCTGCTGCTGATCACTGTTTTCCCCAATAATGTATTTATCATTGGGTACTACCGTACAATCAATCAATCAATCAATCAATCAATCAATCAATCAATCAATCAATCAATCAATCAATCAATCAATCAATCAATCAATCAATCAATCAATCAATCAATCAATCAATCAATATTTATTAAAGTGTCCAGGAACAACCAATCGGTCTTAGTGGTGGCACACTAAAAAAATGAGCAAAAACCCACACATACAAACACACATACACACGAGTGCAGAAGGAGAACGTAGTTCACCAGTCTGAGAATAAAAATATTAACAAGTACGAGAGACACTCAAATCAACAAGGAAATCAAAAGCACAAAACAGAGGCATCACCAGGTGTGAGAGCAAAAAGCAAATACTTGGATAACGTACTGACAAACATCAACGCTTCAACTGATCAGCCTTTTTCTTGCAAGAAGAACTTTCGAACAGCATTTTCGAACTTGCTCCCGCATGAGTTAAATATATCAATTGTGTCAGAGTAGCGGTTATAACACTCAGCCAATCTTTGGATCGGGTTTAAGTGGATAAAATGTCGAGCTATATAAAAAGATGATTGAAGCCGTGTAGGCACACGTGGAACTCTAAGGCTCACTTCGGACAGAAGGCTGGGAGAGTTAATCGAGCCGTGCAAGGTCTTAAACAAAAACAACAGATCTGCCTTCACTTCGACGCTGCTGCAGGCTCAATAAGTTGACGAGTTGCGAGTTACACCGAACGTTCAGACAAGGATCACCTTTCTCAAGGTAACGATATTTAAAGATAGAAATAAATTTGTTTTGGACTCGCTCGGCAGATAAACTGTTAGTTTTGGAAATGCCGTTCCAAACAACCGAGGCGTACTCTAGCTGGGATCTAACTAAGGAACAATACAACGTGAAAAAAGCGGACGGGCCTTTGAATTCCTGCGTTATGCGAGACACGGCACCTAACGTGCGCAAGGCCGATTGAACCACTCTGGTAACGTGAGTGTCAAATCTCAGGGTTGAATCAAAGACAACTCCAAGGTCTCTCAGTTCACTTACACGTGACAGCAGTTCGCCATGATAACTATATGGAAAAAATATATCATGGGTCTTGCGAGAATATGACATTACTTTTGTTTTAGAATGATTCAAACGGAGGTCATTGTCTAAACACCAACGACCGAAGGAATATGCGTCATTCTGAAGCGCGATGCAATCCTCTAGGGTTGATATTTTTTGTAAAGTTTTATATCATCAGCGTACTGCAGGAACGAAGAATTTAATATAACTTGAGAGACATCATTTACAAAAATATTAAAAGGAGGAGGCCCAAGACAGACCCCTGAGGCACTCCAGAGTTTGCCTTGTACAAGGACGAGGTAGTATTGTTGACGCGGACGTAGGCTTGCCTATCAGACAAATAGCTTTTTAACAAATTGTATACCGAACCACATACTCCGTACGAGGAAAGCTTGTATAAGAGGATGTTGTGGTTGACTACGTCGAATGCCTTACTCAGGTCGAAATAAAAAAAACGTCAAGCTGACCTCTATTACAAACTACTTCAGAGGCAGCAGACGTAAAAGATACAAGATTGGTGGATGTCGATCTGCCGGACATGAAGCCATGCTGATTAGGAATGACTATACTACGAAACTTGAAGGAGAGGAATTGATGGATTACCATTTCAAAGAGTTTGGAAAACGAAGAGAGAAGAGAAATCGGTCTGTAATTAAGAACATCACCACTATTTCCAGATTTCAGTACCGGAACAACCACTGCCAATTTCCAGTCGTCAGGGAATATTCCTGACGTCAAGGAGTTATTGAAAATTGTGCACAGTATAGGCGTAAGCAATTCATGATAACCCTTAACAATTGCAGCGGGTATCCCGTCATGACCTGCAGACAATGTGGGTTTCATTTTCTTAATACATAGCCTAACACATTCGCTCATCGACAACTACAGAACCTAATGAGTCACCAAATCTGTCCGAGTGAGGCAATATAGCTGAGAAGCAGTTATTATTATTATTATTATAGACTGACGTAAAGTGATCCGCAAACAACTCAGACATGCCCTTCGCACTGTCGCTATGCTGATTCAAGACGATTTCGGACTCAATATTCTTCCCCAAGCGCGATTTAGCGTACCTCCAAAATTTCTTCGGAATTTTAAACAGATCTGATTCTACCGAGTCACAATGCGCCTGGCGATCACGGTTTAAAATTTTCTTACATCGCTTTCTGCAGATTTTAAATTCAATTTCCCACTTTGGAAGACCACTTTTCTTAAACCGCCTGTGCAAAAAATCTTTCCGTTTTAAAAGCTTTCTGAGTTCACGAGAGAACCAGTTAGGGAAGCGAGATTCTTTAGACGTTTTAAGAGGGATATATATGTCCATGGCCTCTTGAACAACAGTTGTGCGGATATATACTTGGTCGTTGACATCAGACGACTCCAAGATAGAAGCCCAGTCAACACCCGACAGATGGTGATACATTCCAGTGTAGTCTCCCGCTGAATACTTATACGATGTATGTGGGGAAGGATACCATTAGAGGGACTGAGGACCGGAGGATCAAAAACAGAAAGAACTACATCAAGAGCAGGGTGATATCTATCCTCAGGAACCATAGAAAGTTCACTTCGAGCCACACGTATACCGTCCGTGTTTGAAAAGCATAAATCTAAAGCATTACCTTGGTCGTTTAGAATGTTATTGTGCTGTCTATGATCTAAAAAAGAAGTAAAGTTGAGGAGATCGTTGCACTTTTGTTTACCATAAAAAATGTCAGTAAGGACATTGAACTGTGTCCAGTTAATACCTGGAGCGTTAAAATCCCCCAAGATTAAGATATTGCTCCCCTGTGAATCATTCATTGTATTTTCAATGTCAGCGAGACATCTTTGGAAATCATCTGGTGTCGTCCGAGGAGGAAGGTAAAACAGACCTATTAAAATATGTTCTCTCCTAGAACACTCAATTTCCACCCACAGAGACTCGGGAAATCTTTCCAAGTCCCCACGTCTTCGTTAACTGTATTGTTTGTTAACTGCGACCAATACACCGCCTCCTACTCGGCCCCGGGAAGAGAAATCACGATCGTGACGGTAGACATCAAAACCAGGCGTAAAGTAGTCGGAGGAACCAGCACTAGGACATAACCAAGTTTCCGTTAGCAAACAATTGAGTAATTAGAGTAATGTTGGCAAAGAAACATTAGCTTTCGTCCGCAGGCCACGGACATTCTGGTAAAACAAATCGATGTTACTCATCTTTGTATTAATAATAATAATAATAATAATAATAATAATAATAATAATAATAATAATAATAATAATATATAATAATAATAATAATAATAATAATAATAATAATAATAATAATAATAATAATAATAATAATAATAATAATAATAATAATAATAATAATAATAATAATAATAATAATAATAATAATAATAATCACGATGCAGGAGCCAAAAGTAAACATGTTACCCGATGAGACCCCACCAATATTGTACTGTCTCCAACAATAGAAAAGATCCCTTCGACGAAGCAGTTTTAGGCGGCTGTGCTGGTTTCACTTTGGTCAGACCCATTTTTATGTGGGGATGTAAATAAAACTTCATTCTATTGTCTCTGTAAAAGCCAAATGCCTCTGACCAAGTTGTGTTTAGAACCGCTGCGGAAACTGCCTCGTCGAATGAGTCTTTCATACTGGCGAAGACAGTACATTGCTCAGCTGTGAAAACAAAACAAATAATACAAATAAAAATCTTTTATAAATACGCTACAGCATTTCCATAAAGCAAAAAAATTATATTAAATTAAAAAAAATAAGAAAAAAATTACTTTAGACGGTGCGGGTTTGAGCGCATCCCTGAGAACAGTGCTTAGGCAGCGCGATGTTCATCAACTCAAAATTGTACACCTCTCAGAAGTGAAATCGTCCTATTGTGTAACGAGTAATTTAGGGTTGTTGTCCTCGCAGCTGAAGCGGGCCACTAGAAGCACAGCTGTTCCATCACCCCCCCCCCCGATAAAGCGCGCACCCAACGACGTTGCTTACTCGTTGAAGACTCCGTTATCCAACGTTTTTTTCTTTTTCACATATCAACAAAACTGCGGGCATCTTTATAAATGGGCGTCCACTCTAGAACGAGTAAATCGTGTCATAAACGTTGGCTATCTTAATTAGTGCGCGAAGAGCCAGGAAAATAGGGGTGCTGAAACTATCCAACTTTTTGCGTCTTCCGCTCTTAGATACTTTTTCTTCCCCTCGCCCTTCACTTTCTTTTTCTTCTCCCCCCCCCTCCTCCCTTATTCATTGATTTGCGTCCTCCTAAGTTTTTGTTACATTTTCATCTTCGCGACAATGAACCGAGGCCACGCCTGGGGATGTGTGTCGCACGTATCCCACGAGAGATAACGGCTCTTTCACGACCCACGTACGATAGAAATTGGCCGAGGTTCAGCGCCGCCGAAATTAGCGCGCGAGAACCCGGGTTAAGCAAAGATAATCAAAGGCCTATTAACGGCACAAAACTTTAGGAGTCGATAAGCACGCAAAAAAAAAAAAAGAAGAAACGAAAAAAAAAAGAGAAGACAAATGGGTACCGCCGACACGTGCCCGGGTCAAAATTTAGCAATTGGACAAATCCCGGTGCTTTTTCGTCGACGTCGAAGCAAATCGAGACAAAGCGGTAGCTAAAAAGGAAAGAAAAAAAGGAAAAAGGCAAGTGTCCTCCTGCCACGTAGTCGACTATCCTTCATCAGCCACCAGCGCGCCACACCCGCGCGTCACACAAGGGTCGATATTCCGGGCCGCTTCTTTTCTGCCGCCGACCGCTGTGCGGCTCCGGGTATCGATGGAACGTCGTCGGGACCCGCTCGGGGGGTCCCGACACCGAGACACATCATCGGTCCTCGGGACCGATGAATAAATATATGCAGTCACCGACACGTACGAAAAGTAATAAATAAACAACAATGAAAATCCGCTCAACGAGACAAAGTAAAGTATACATTTTCTCCACCAGCATCGCAATCGGTCCCACGTACTTTTTTACTTTTTATTCCCTGGTGATTACTCGTAGGCGCATAATAAATGATGAGATGACCGAAGCTCACAGACTCGGCACTTCTCCTTACTCTAATCACCGACGGCTCAAGAAAGCCGAAGTGTGGCAAGTACAGAGCATACCCTTTTCGCTCCGAAATCAATGAGACTGCTGCAGTCGTGCTAAGAACGCCCACAAATTAATCACGAAGCAGGGAGCGGAAACACAGTACGACACGCTCCGCGTTTCTCGAGCTCGCGGTGACTAGTACATATACCTCTCAACTTTGCAAAATCAAAACCGTGTACTGCGCAAGAAAAAAAAAAAAAAGAGTGATTTTACTTTTTCGCAATGTAATGATACAGCCAATCACTGCGGTCTCAGTGGGAGGAAGCTCGGCGAATCAGGAGACCGAATCCTAAAATGAAAGTCTGCGAAGTGACATTGAGCATATAACGTTGTACTACTACGTCTTACGTCGTGTTCAATCATGCGCAAGGTCTTTTTTTTTTTTGTGTGTGTATTGCCGCGACAACTTGAGCCTAGCCGCATAGAGATATGTACTCGGCGTAAGCAAGGTAATGCATTACACAAAAAAAACAAAAAAAACCGTGAAGTTTCTTTTGTGTAGAGATCGAAATCTACGACGCCGGAATATTACGTACTCTCGATACAAAGCGAGAGTCTCCGGCGACATTGAACAGACGCCCGTTGGTTGGGATTTTCTTTGAATTCGATTTCTTTTTTGTGAAGTAGAGACGAGAAGAAGACGCCAACTTCACTACAAAACGCAAAAAAAAAGTTTTTTTTTGTTAAGTAACGCCAGTTTGAACATTCCCGTTAATCTAGTTACGTTTTCCGAACGCAGTCATTTTTCATCCGTGTCTTACGTAACATATACTCCCAGCTTTTTTTTCTTCTTCTCGTATATGCATTGCGAATCCAAATCAAAATGGGTTGGGAAAGAGTCGCAGTGTGTGTAAGAATTAAAAATATATATATATATATAAAACAGCGCGGTTAAGAGGATAAGTTGAACTAGCTCTAGAAATTACGTGAAACGGAGCCGGTAACGTTACCGAGCAATCTCACGGTCTCTTCGTTCGCGCAAAAAAGTGTCAAAAAATTTAAAACTTAATGTGAAAAAAAAAAACATTTTCCCGCGTTTTTAAGATGCATGAACGTATTTCATTTCACAAAATAACGTAAAATTAATAATCCGCGTTTTTTTATTTCATTGAAGAAAATAAATCGCCACTAATGATCCTAGAAACAAAGCAAAAAAAAACACGCAAAAGGCATAGGTACTTTGAAATCGTCGCCGGTACAAAATAAACACGAATAGACCTTACCTTACTTGAGTGAACTCCAATTCATTATGCCTAATTGAATCTTTTGATGAGCATTCGTAGCTTTGGCCAGTAATTTTCTGCCATTTTTTTTTCTCCCGCCATTTATCCACACGTGCTTCTGGAACTCGGTACGAAAAGGGATATCTTCATTTTTCTTACAGACACAGACAGAACCGAGTGTCAGCTTCTCCGCAGTACGACCCTTATTGAGGGGAAGCACCCCCTGCTTTCCGTCAAATCCGTGGAAAGTTCTGCTTATCTCCCTCTGTGTCCGTGTATTTATACGTAAACCTTTTAAACCCTATTAACCACGCCTAAGACTACGAATCAGCCAATCCACTCAAGTGCTGGTATCGGTATACATGACTTGCGATCGAGGTCAACGATACGCGGAGCGCAAAGCTACACGTCATACCCCCGGCGCTAAAACAGGTGAAGCGGAATATTGGCCTGGAGTTTCAGGCTCAATAGGAATTTCGTCAAGAGATTGAAATACAAAGAAACATGCTGGGTTTGCAGTTACAGGCGCTACGCGTGCTGGTGGCTGCAGCAATAATTTTTTAAAGCAAACATCACAAACTAACGGCACTTAACACCTGCACTCGCCATCGCATTGTTTTAGTCGTTTACGTCGAATCTTTCCTACGGGCAAGGTCAACACGTACAGCACGTGTACCTACAAACCGAGAATGTTCCTTAGTGCGACAGTCATTTAGAAAAAGGCTTACTGCGTGGGCGCGAACTTTCAGTTATACGGAGTTTCGTATGAACTATGGGGACGTTTTTCCTCGCCTGTTCACGGCAGGAAAGACCGAGCACTTAGCACTCGAATGCTGCTTCCTCGGCACGAGCACCGCCTAGGTCGAGCACCACCGAAGGCTTTGATGCCGTTCCCGTATCTTATGCTACACTTTATTCTAAAGCACGGGATATTTCAAAAGTAAAGCGTGTATTTCTCATTGCGAAAATAAACTACGCACCGCCGAAGACTCAGACTCCGCCTAAAATAAGTAATAATGGTTGGAACCAGATGATTGTTTCAGACCTTACTCCTATCTGATTAAGAATCTATAGGCAATTTTCGAACATTTTCAAGGAGAAAATGGGGCTTGTTCCCGGTAGCAAACGCTTTTCATCTCCGTGTGTTCGCGGGCTTCGTTGGCCGCCATTTTTTAATTAAAACTTAAACAAAAATATTTTGAATTAGCTAGCGCTAAGTTTTGAATCTTTGGCATCGCATCCCAACCGCTAGAGCAGCATTCCGGTGGGATGGAGCGTTAGGCGATGCGTAGTTCATTTTTCCGGTGAGGAAAAACACGGTTTGCTTTTCATGCAAACACCCTGTAAATCGCGGACGACCGTTCTGACCTTCATTGCAAAGCGTGTGCCAGTCGACTTGCCGACTTTTAAGGCTGTCTTAATACACGCAAGCTTTTTTCTTTCTTTTTTTTTTTTGAAAAAGGCGACGGTAACTTCGGCGTTATACCACCTGATAGTTATCTGTGATTTTGCTGCAAAAGGCACTCACTCGGCGTCTCTCGGCGCGAGAGTGTGGCTTACAGTAGTGTTTAGATGATGGGCTGCCACTCAACGTTTAGTTATACGTTTTTCTCGGCACTTGCTGGCGGCGCTATGCACACAGGAAAAAAACTTTCCGTGAGGCCATGCTGTCAATGCTAGAGCACCCTTGCCCTCGGGAATCTTGACCACCGTCCAAGGTAATTTACTTGGCTACATCAAATGACCACAGAAGGTTGTCTACACGTATATCCCGTAAGGTAGGATGCATTCTCCTAGAAACAAACAGATGTTGTAGCCCCTTAGACTTTAATGAAAGGGTAATTTTCGCCTACACAGAGATCGACTGCCTTAAGGGTGTTTACGAAGTTTACAGCGGTTATTAGAGAATAGATTTTCCAATATTACTACGCGCCTCCCGTTATGTGTAATAAGTAAGTAACGACGCTTTAACTTACCTCAAAATTACAACCGGTTACTTGATGGATATCATTTTATATAGAGTTCGGCCAATTATTTTGGCGATAAAAGTCTCATTACGACGTCATAAATGGTCTTCTTCCAGAAATGCACTCATGTATCAAGGAATATAAAATGTAAACTACAGGAAATAGCCTTGTTATTTCTTTTTCTCTGGGGTATTTGCACGCTCAGTATACCTGAAACGTGGCTATATCTACTATGAACGAACAAATGATTAAACGATGCTAAGGAGATATTAGAAAAGTTCAAAACCAACATCAAAAGCTGCTTTGCGTTGCTTCGCGCATCTTACTGATAACACTGAGTCTATCATAGTCAGTCAAGCTCATAAGGACCATTCTGCTAAGTCTATCGGAGGAATTTTACGCTCGTCTGATGCAGAAAGGCACGAATGAATTAAAGTTGTGTGGGAAAGTTATTACAAAATAAGATTCCATGAAAACAAAACAAAAATTTGCAGCCTGCTCTGGCTGAGTGAATTTGGTAAAAGGGAGAAAGATAAAATACGCCGGGTAGAAATATTTTCCCTATTTCCTTTGTTTCCCCCTTTAAGAGCGATATTAATGAACTTAAACGGGCGGGACGAGGAACGAACAAAAACCGAGAATCCAATTTCCTCCCCAAGGGAACGTCAGCATCTCGAGACAAAAAAAAAGGCAGGGAAGTACGGTCCTAAAAAGTGCTTTTCCTCGCAAAAGAGAAAAAGAGAGAGAAAAAAAAGAAAAAAAAGTAGAAGAATGAGATGAAAGAATAGTAGGTAGAACGAACCCCCCCCCCCCCCCCCCAAAAAAAAAAAAGAAAAAAAAAGAAAAGAAAACAAGGTACTACGATAGAGATTATTTGAAAACGCAACCCTTTCGCGTCTATCGATTTTTATTCGGGACGACGTTCGCGGGCCGCGCGCCATCTGGGACCCGCCACAATAAACCCGACCTAGACGCAGATGCACGCTCGCCTACTCCAGATAACGGTCCGTGGAGGTATTTGAATCGCGGGGCGTTTAGATTGCTAAAAAAAAAAAAGAAGGGTAGAGGAACCAAAATTGACGAAACAGTAAATAAAAACAAACTCGCCGTCCTCACAGAAAACGAAAGAAGAAAAAAAAAGAAGAAAACGAAGAACGAAATCCGAAACTGCGCCGGGAGAGGCGGCGTTTGCGTGGCGCACCTGAGCGGGCTCTTCTGCGCTTTCCTCCTCGCTCGGTCTTTGGCCGCGTTCGGCGGGTGGACTCGGGCGATGGCAGCGCGGCTCGATACGCGGACGTCGCCGGCGGGAGCTCATCTCTTCGCGCCGAGGCATCGCTTCGGGAAAGGCATGATCCGCGATGCGCTCGGCACGCCGCTGACGCAGCACCTCCCGACGGCGTAGGGCACAGCGAGCACGCTCCGACAACTTCCCCGCGGATCCCCATCCGGCGGAACCGCGACGGGATGGCCCCGCCGGCGCTCCGGCCGCCGCGCGGTTGAGCACCGGCACCATGTGATTGCTGTTCGCCGGCTGGTCTCGGATGCGCGGCCCGCATCTCGGAAAGTGCAGGCTCCGCCAGGTTTGCAGCAGCAGGTAAGTAAGGGTCCGCGTCTGAAAACGTCAACTTTCGCAAAAACTGCACCGCGACTCCTTGTCCATCCTTTTGAGTTTTGTTTTCTGCGTCGTTCTTCTTTCTTTTTCTTTTGGATCGCGTTAGTCGTAGTCGTATATCATTAATAAAGAAGGAACCATGTATTGTGGCCAGACGAAGAAGCCTGTTTGCCTCCCTTTTTATGTTATCTCTGCTCGTGTTAGGTACCCACCCACTACTTGAAAGGCAGCTCACGGCTAGACGGCACTAAACTGCCCGTTACCTTCTCTCTCCGCCACGGTTCCCTCTGTCCCGAATCACGTATTTTATCCGGATGTTAGAGGCTGCGATGCTCTCGCAACAACCTGCGGCGACCGGCCACTACACACCCTAATTCTTCGAGTTTGAGGTGATGACAAACAGACGGAAGGACCACACTCATTGCCCATGTGGCCTCGTGTCAGTTAACGTGGATTTGGTTTTTGCCGTTACTCTTGTTGCGAAGTTTAGCAGGTTTTTAGAAACGTGTGCAGATGAGCGATCCTCTGGTTCTCAGTTGCAAACACGGAGAAGCGTTCAACTACTTCACCGTTTTTGCATCTGGCCTCGTTTCGGATAAATTAAGGTACCGCAATGTCGGCGAGTCATTGTTAAATAAATATTGTAACGCAGCCAAGACAAATATCCACGCGCATCATTCATCACCATACGTAGCATCTTGCGATCTGCTTAGCCAATGCCAACCCTGACAACTACGCGGTCAAATCGGCATTCAACGAATTCCATCTGCCCAGCGACGGCTCTTTTGTGACCACTGGTTACAAAATAGCCGTCGTGGCGAAGTCCCGATTGACCTAATCGTAGCTGCCTTTGTGATTAGTGTTCTTGCGCTACATAGCGCAACATTAAACCTACTGTTAAGGAAACTTCAGAGACGAGTACTATAACCGAATCAAAACTTTTAAAATGATTTCACACCTTCTGCCCGCTAGACAAACGAAAATTGGAGAACCCGAGGGAATGAGGGCGCGGCATTAACATATTATTTAGAAACTGCAGGGGAATGCATCGTTAGAAAATGGTCCCTGCGTGTTCTCCATACAAGTCAAGTTGTCGTTACAGTGCAAACGCCTATAGAAATTGAGTCAACGCAAAGTCGGATTTGTTGTACGGACCTTTAGGCAGCCGAAAGTTGGTCTGCCTTACGTAAAATGGCTCTATGTGCCGAGAATGGATCTATGTGCGCTCGTCGAACGCGTTGGAAAGAGGAACGCCAGCGTCCGGCGTTTGGCTCTCGCGTTCTAACACGTTCGACGAGTGCAGCGGAGACAAAGGCAGCTATAGCCTTAGGTCTACCCCCTAATCCTTCCAATCAGAGCTCGGCGTTCTGACGTCCCCCTCTCGTCTCCTCCTCTCCCTCACTTTCTCGGCGCATAGACTGTGAGTGTGTGGGGGGGGGGAGGGGGGGGGGGTCAGTTGGGTCAGTGCAGTACGACAAAAGGTAAATAGCGATCACACGCCGGCGCAACGCCCGCCCACATCGGAGCCAGTAGGGATGTGAGCTAGTCTCAGAATCCAGGAAGAAACCGAGTAAGGACACGGCTTATGGTGAACTTATTTTTACTATGTATATTTCCAGATGACATCGTTCGATGGGCCAATTAAACAACAAAATGGCAGTAAATGTCCCACCGCGCCAATTCAAACCTTAAAATAAATAAGCAAACAACAAGAGAAAAACTCAGAAGTACGAGGTAAAAACAACAATAACGATAATAATCTCTGGAGAGGAGGAACACGGGGCACAAAGGACAAGCACAAATCTCCAAACACAGCTAGGTGAGTGGTGCGCGACTGAAAAATCCGCTATTCGATACTATAGGATCAGGCGGATATTTTTCAGTCGCGCACCGGTCACCTAGCTGCGTTGATTGCATTATTGGCCTTAACATCATAACCTTAAAATGCAGGCCATTCAACCTTGTTGGTGTTAGACAGGTGGCGGCTGTTAAAAACCGTTTGCTCTATACTAATGTTTAACTCCTGGTTAGCTCCGTTGGTAGAACGCTCCACTGGTAATGAAGAGGTCCCTGGTTCGATACGAGGACCAGGCGGATTTTTCAGTCGCGCACCAGTCACCTAGTTGTGTTTGGAGATTTGTGTTTGTCCTTTGTACCCCTCGTTCCCATTCTCCGGAGATTATTATCGTTATTCTTGTCCAGCTCGCTGCACCTTTACATTAATTGCATTAACATCATAATAAAAACCACCTTCAAAGTTCTTGATGAAAGATTTATTTATCATTATTTCATGCGACGCCCAAAGCTTACCTGTATCTCCCCGCAGTCAAGAAAGCAATCTCGACGAGCCTTCGTATACCGCCTTCGTAGACTTACTCGATAATTTAGAGGACAGCAGTCGATTTTCTTCCGGCGCTCGCGTTGATTTCAGGATTATACCGTCGTGGATTGGGGGCGCCCAGCGTTAGAACTGGCGACGCCGTAGGAAGGACGTTTTACGTGGGGTGACTGCGCGACAAAACAATCGGCGCGATTTTCAGTCTCGTGCGGCAAAACGCTCGTGAACACAGCACACAGGTAAACTGCAGCTAACGTTTCCGTTTTTTTTTCTTTTTTTGCGTGTTAGCTTTTATTGCCTAGGTGCATGCAGCCGTGTTTCGTTTGGACGGTCGTGATTTGGACTGGACTGGTTTTTTGACGCCGATGGGAGGTTCCCGCCGTTCTCTTTCACTCCGTTCCTTCGCTCGTTACGTACACTTGCCCTATTGAAAGAGAGAAAGAGTCTTCTTGCACGCTTACAATGACGCGCCGCGGGAGAGGTGGGGATCGAGCGGCCGTGGCGGTGGCACAACGAACGCGACAAAGGAAAAGCGAGGCGCAGCGACGCCGCTGTTTGCGCGAAAGCGCCGACACCCGGGAGGAAAGATTGGCTCTTAGAAGATAACAGTGTGCGGATCGTACGCGGCAATCAAGGCAACCTGTGGTGGCTGCATTCGAAACCGCCGACGCCCGGGAGAACAGACTGGCCCTCCGAACACAACAGTATGCAGACCGTTGCGAGGCTGGAATTCCCATCCTTCGCCGAGTCGAAACTCCCTGCGCTAAATGCTAACGCATTTCGTCGAGAATCAGTGTAGCGACGTCAGCTATTTTTGTTTTCCGCACGAGCTTCACTGCGACCGCTACAGGATTAAAATCGCACTGCGATAGGAGAAAAATCGCACCATGTGAAAGCGAAACTCACTAAACGCTCGCAAAACTTAATTCTGTATTTTGATTAAAAAAAATGAGTCGGCCTATTTTGCCGAGGCACGTTGTTCCGCACCACCGTATTTTGTCGTTATCGGTCCCCCACACTTTAATATAAGGTGAATGAGCAGAGCGTCCAACCGAAATATTTAATGGTTCGTTTCCGGAACGGAGTCATGGCTTGCGGTTCAGTTCCGGGAAGCAAAAATAACAGTTCGAACCGGTTTGAACCATTAAATTGAAAATATATTTTCGGCGTTATTTTGGCAATAGGCACTATTTCAACCGTGAAACGAGTAACAATATACCTTTTTATCATTCGTACAATCCACATTTATTTTCGGGTAGCAAAAACAAGTAAAAAGAAAAGCTAGATTAACATACAAAACGTCATGTTTCTACGACTCAACATCTATTTGATTACCTCAGTTGCATATATTTTACCTGAATCGAAAGGTTATCAGTCTGGCAGGTCGCCTAAAATACCCGTGATTGGTACAACTTTGCGTCACAGTATTGAAAGTCGAATCCTAGTTGTGCTCTTGAACCTATACGAAATTTTACAGTGGATAAAATCATGAAATGGGCACGTCCTAGCCATATATATCGTAAAATCTAGTTTACGAAATACGTTTCACAATATATATGATGACGACGCAACTGAGCTAAAAGCAATAACGTTTTCCAAATGTCAGGAAAGTTTTAGGGCAAGCCTCTTCAGTCTACCTTTTATAGAAACACTGAGCGGCAATCACAACGCTTGTATTCTTGACCAACATTGTTTACACTCAGCGCCGTGATGCGGGCGAATAATCATGCAAAAAAGAGCGATCAAAATTGTTCACTCTAATCTAATCTTCGTACTCAGATCGAATCTGGCCTAAAATAGCGCGTACCCAAATGAACATTTTCGATATAGCTTGGCGTTTGAAGTTTCAAGATGCCGGTCCATTTAATTTGCAAATCAGCATCACCCTTGCTAATTGGTGATTTTTCGTTAAATAGAAAAAAAGTTGTATTTCATACTCTAATGACATTGCAGCTCCTTAGTTGGTCACTTTTTGACCGTCTGCGTGCACAATCGTCATAGTTCCACCACGAGTCCCTGTGTGCATTGTTTTTGTCCAGTCCACAGACACATACAATTGCTGTTCGCTGTAAAAAAGAAGGAATAACAGACTTCTTTATGTTTGAGAAGTTAAAGATGTGCCAGGAACACATAGTTATTTAAATTAACTTCAAAATAAGAAATTTGTTTAAGGTTCGCCCAAATCCCTTGTAAGCGTGCCTATCAAGGATAAAAAAAACGGTAAAGATTTGCAGAGCATATTCTAGATAATTGGGGGTGCATTTACTTATGATGTATTTATGTTGTCAAAACTTCAGGCCGTAAATTAAATATGTTTTTATTTTCATCAATAAATTCGACTGCATGAAGTTCACATAACCGCTTGAGACCAACACGGGAGGACGATACTCGAAAATACGCCAGCTGTTAAACCTGCGGAAACGTGCTTACTTGTTCGCTCTTTGGCAGTTCAAACACCGGGTCACGGGGTATACCAAAAAGGACTGTGTGCTTCAAATTAGATCTGAAAGCAAATACACGAAATGTGCAGAAAGAAAGATGATAAATGGTATTCTTCTAAATAATCCCATACACAACGCCTTACTGGAAAGCGAAATACATAGAGATGCATGCAATGATATTCCTAGTTACAGAGAAATAGCGCGAAGGACAGACAATATATTTCGAACAAAAATCTCATCTCGACATCAGCTTGCACGAGCTCGAAACTTCTTTTATTAGGCTGTCGCATATCATCGCGAGACTGCGATATATACTGCACAACTTTACAATAGACCTTTCCGAAAAAAACAAAAAATGTGGCGCCCCGACCGTCAGCTGGACGCATTGTGAGGTTCCGATGTACGGCACGTGACATCATGCAGAAATCGAAGACGAAGTTGACGTTGGTTTAGCATTTTGTGATTTCAGAAAGCAGAAAAGGAGGCGGGAAGCAATACAATACGGGGTATGTGATCACCTCCTTTTGTGTTCGCTTCATTTTTTTTAGAATTCTAACTTCCCGATTATAAGAGAAATTGAATGCTGTCTCGTGCAATCCCGCCCTCATCCTGTAAACTAAAGTTATGGCGGTTGCGAGCATCCGTGAAACGATAAGATCGGTCTATTCCCCTCTACGCGATGTCTCCTGGGATTTTCCGGAAAGGTCTATTTGAACATCTATTTTTGCTCGTGTGGAGAACATCTCATTTCACCAGAAAACTGAACTGCATGTTTAACATGGTCTGCGCGTGACATCATCGCACTATATGCTGGCGATCATTGCGATTTGTTCTTGTTTAGAAAAGCAAATCCGGCGGTGCAAAATGCACGCTGCAGAAGGTTTGCGCTCAGTGCAAGCCATGTAGTCGAGAAACAAAATTCTTCTTGCTTGCTGCGGCGTCGTGAGGAACGGCGCGAGCGTATGGCACCACAAAATCGCGCGTTCTGTCAAGAGTGTTTTTGCAACAAAGTAGTTCCCGGGTCCACGCTCTCTAGCCTGTGCCGAAGGTGCGGGGCAGATGAACCTTTACAGCACATTATGTTCTGAAAACTATCCCCCTCTTCCCCCCCCCCCTTTTTTTTTTTCCTTTTTCTTTCTTGCTTTTTCAGAGAATACTTTTTATTCCTGAGGGACTCCCTTCTCCGTTTGGGGGTGTTGATTCGACAATTATCGGCCGTTTGTGTCACTTGTTAACCGTAATTCTTCACTGCTTTTATTTTGCACCCAAAAAACTGTGAAGTTCAAACAAAATACGGGGTGGTCGAAGCTTGGGTAAGAACTTGAGAACGACACTCACCTGATAATTAGAGCCACTGCCAACGTTTGGCTGTCCTTCTGAGGCCACTAATCTCTTAAAAATGCCTACGCGTCTGCTTACCGCAAAACACTCGAAAAACCAATCTTCGCGATCTACGAAATCAGCTCAGCGAATGATGAGGCGGAACATCCGTTTAGACCTCAAAATTAAGTCTGCGCTGTGGCATTACGCAATGCAAGCATGACGCTTTGCATTGCGTAATGCCACAGCGCAGACCTCTTTTTTTAGGTCTAAACGGATGTTCTGCCTCATCATTCGCTGAGCTGATTTCGTAGATCACGAAGATTGGTTCTTCGAGTGTTTTGTGGGTGAGTAGACGCGCAGGCACTTCTTAGAGTGCTAGCATCTTTCTTTCGTGTATCCCTCCCGTACACACTTGTAGTTCTTTTTGTCGTCGGAATAATAAGTCACATTTAGTCATTTCAACGCTTCTGTTCTCGGGGACAACTTTTTGAGACAGTTCAGCAAACAACGAAAACAAGTTTGGGTGCCTCATTGATGTGTACATGTAAAATGGATCGTGCAACAATTTTTGTGCTTTCAGTAAATACCGCTAAGAGCGGTATTTACTGAAACGTTGATAATTAAAAAAGAAAACACCCCGCTTTTCCTATCCGCTCAATGGCAGACGCAGAAAAAAAAATAAAGGAAAGAAAGAGCTATCTCCTCCTCAACTCGCTATTACAACAACTAAGCGGCCATGTGATGTGACGCTAATTATATACCGTCAGTGTTCATCATAGTCATGCGCTTGGGTTGGCAAAGAATAAAGCATGGGTTGAGCACCAGACATTGTTAGAGTTCGTCTATTCTTATCTTTGACTGAACACGAGCCATCACCCGAATGTTCGGCGATTCGTCAAGAACCCGAGCACTCGACTCGGGCGCATGACAATCGAGTACGTCACGGTGTCACGTGACTCGAGATGCGAAGTCGTGATGCAATGTGACGTTGCGGTGTCAACAATGCTAATAAATCGAGTGACGTTCTTAATTTAAGTCGACTCGACGCAGTGATTCACGTCATACGTCACGGGTCCACGTGACGTGACATACCTTGACAGCATGCCGTCACGTGACCACGTGACAGATGATTAATCATAGTGGCAATAAAAGAACGCCACGAAAACCCAGAATTTCTCATAGATTGCAATTCGGTATATGGCAATTCGATCATTACATAGAAATCAGCTGCCATTTTTTATTTCTGAAACACTCATTTTGGGATAATCATTAAAAAAAATACCGTGAACCGTTTTTAATCGGTTACCGTTATATTTTTAACGGTATAGTTCAGGTTCCATTCCAAGATGGCGGCGAAGACTTCGGTTTGGTTTAGTTCCGGTTCGGCTAAATATAACGGTTCGGTTCCGGTTTTCGGTTTGGTTAGGTTCCGGTTCGACACTCTATGTGTGAGTTCCTTCCCGGCAGAACACCAGACGACGCATCACGGTGAATAATACCAGAAAAAAAAAAGTAAAAAACAAATCACGATTAAAAGAAATATTAAGCAAATCAGATTGGTTTGATATAAATCAAATTATTGTGATTTAAATCAATGATAGCTAAAAAATATTATTTTTTAACACGAAGTTATTTTTAAACGTGGCAGATTGCTGTATCAATCTGTTCGGTGACTGAAAACATTTCGAAAGAAAAGATTACTGTACATTTAAAGCAGCTTATATTTTAGTTCGTGGAATAGCTGTTCTTTCGCGCTCCGACTTTCTTGCAATAGGACATTACTTTTTGTTGTTACGGTTTCGTTCGCGTCTTAATTTGCTTGCACTGACAAACGAAGCGGAACGTAGAAAAAAAGCTCGACGCTTTGATTTGCTCACATGAGTTGTTCACCTAGTATTTTTTTTTTGCTTAATAATTATTTGATTTAAATTTAGAAAAAAAAAATCAAGAGGCATACATAGAAAGCATAAAATGACATATAAACTGTAAACAATTAAAAAAATAGTGTTTGGGTGATCTTTTTTTTTTGTCATTCGCTCGCATCATCCATTTTTCGCCGCGACTGGCTGTCTCCGTGTTCTGCAGGAAAGTGAATTCACAGACGCCTTTTATAGAGTGGAGTTTGACAAATCATGGCACGCTTGGACGAATTCGAGCGGATGATCGAGCGAATCTACAAATTAATGTACTTGCCCCCCCCCCCCCCCTCTCACTCGCATTACAAGCAGCTATCTGCAAAGTAGGCAAATCAAATTAGGAAACGCATACCGTTAAACACGTATACGCTGCGACAGCACGACGCAATGCATGCGTTTACTCTGTTGTTTAAGCGGTTATATTGATATTTACATTAGCGTTTACATCGCGGAGAGTTATCGCAGCAAAGAATGAAGAATCGCGAGTTGCGAAGCAATTCGTCCCCTAACTCTTCGCTTCGTTTATTTATCGGTAGCGTTAATCCGAAATCGGGTTGTTACACGAGTGATGGCTAATAAAA